>WSYQ01001464.1:0-67436 GCA_011426435.1 Lysiphlebus fabarum
TTTTAATTGTTTAAAAATTATAAGACACTTTATTATTGATAATTTGGATGTTTTTTTTAATAAAATTAATAAAAAAAACATAAACAATTTGTTTAAATAATAAAAAAAAAAATTTTCAACTTTGAATATACAGTATGCGCGTTGACACTGTCTCGACACCGTTTCGACCGGCTTTCGACAGGCTTTCGACCGGCTTTCGACCGCGTTTCGACACCGAATTGAGAGCTATCTAAATCATTCATTTTTCATTGTTTTTAATTGTTTAAAAATTATAAGACACTTTATTATTGATAATTTGGATGTTTTTTTTGATAAAATTTATAAAAAAAATATAAACAATTTGTTTTATAAATTTTATCAAAAAAAACGTCCAAATTATCAATAATAAAGTGTCTTATAATTTTTAAACAATTAAAAACAATGAAAAATCAATGAATTAGATAGCTCTCAATTCGGTGTCGAAACGCGGTCGAAAGCCGGTCGAAACGGTGTCGAGACAGTGTCAACGCGCATACTGTATATTTAAAGTTGAAAATTTTTTTTTTTTTATATTGTTTATTGTTGAGGCGTTTTTAAATACTGGTTTATTTTGTTTTTTTTTACTTATTTGTTATTAACAATTAAATTAAAAATTATTAAAAAAAAAAAATTTTTTTTTTTTTTATTTAAACAAATCGTTTATATTTTTTTTATAAATTTTATCAAAAAAAACATCCAAACTATCAATAATAAAGTGTCTTATAATTTTTAAACAATTAAAAACAATGAAAAATCAATGAATTAGATAGCTCTCAATTTGCTGTCGAAAGCTTGTCGATTCAGTGTCCAAATATTCTGGTAATAATGACCGAGTCAATTACCGATGAATCCTGTAAGGCTCAACTGCTTTTCGACTGGAGTAGATATACGAATCGTGTGAACCTAACCTCTTTATCATGTATTATTTTAACTCTTTTTTTAATATTATAAAATATCTTTTTTTAATATTATAAAACATATTAAAGTCAAGATTTTGTCAGTTTAAATTGTTGTTATTTTAATATTCCATTTACTTTCCATTTTTCTAACCTATTTCTCTTATTCGGCTCTTGGGAATTACGTTTTATATATGCTGTCGAATCGCTCTCAAATCGCTGTCGACTGAGCGCAACATTAGAGTGTCGATACACGATCGAATAGGTGTCGACGCATCCGCTAGGGAGGGTTTACACCAACAACAGACAACGTAGAGAAAATTATCAACTTCACCAAGCCAGTCACGATCATGGATTTAAGAAGATTTCTAGGTATGGTTAATTATTATAGAAAATGTATACCAAAAGCAGCCCACATGTTGTTACCATTAAATAAGCATCTCAAAGATGCCAAGAAGAACGACAAAAGAAGAATAAATTGGGATGATGAATCAACCAGGTCATTTAATGATTGTAAAGAATGTCTAGCAACGATCACAAAACTATCTTTTCCATCAGCAACAGCACCAGTTACCTTGAGTCTTGATGCATCAACCACAGCAATTGGGGCATCACTAGAACAATTAGAAAACAACAACTGGGTACCAATTGGTTTTTTTTCAAGAAAGCTTAGTGAACCAGAAAAAAGATACAGTACTTACGACAGAGAGTTATTGGCAATATTTGCTGCAATCAAACATTTCAAACACTTGTTGGAATGTCGTAAATTCACCATCAAAACTGATCACAAACCATTGATCCACATGCTTAACAAGAAGCTAGACAAAGCTTCAGAAAGACAAGTCAGGCACCTTGATTACATCTTACAATTTGCCAGTGATATAATATATGTGAAAGGTGAAGACAATGTAATGGCTGATGCACTATCTCGTATCAGCACAATAACAATGCCAACACATTTAAACACTCAAACAATACATGAAGCCCAAACACATGATGCTGAATTACAAGACATAATTCAATGTTCAACATCACTGAATCTGTAAAATATAATGGCTGATAACAACACTGAAATATATTGTGATATTACAAACAACACCATCAGACCATACTTACCAAAAACATTGAGGGAGATGGCTTTTCACGTAGTACATAATACATCACATCCAAGTATTAGAAGCACGTCCAGATCCATGAAAGAAAAATTCATATGGCCATCCATGTGTAAAGACGTTACAAAATGGTCCAAAGAGTGTATTGAATGTCAAAGGGCCAAAGTACAACGTCACAACAAACCTCAAACAAACTGAATACCAATGCCAGACGAACGTTTCAGCCACATACATGTTGATATAATTATAATGCCAGACATAAAAGGCTATCAATACTGTCTAACAATAATTGATAGATTTACAAGATGGCCAGTTGCTGTACCACTCACAAACATAACAGCTGAAACAATAACAACAGCTTTATTTGATCACATTTATTTGTTAACAGTTTGGTACACCAGTTACAATTACCTCAGACCAAGGTACACAATTTGAATCAACACTGTTCCAAGCTCTAGCCAAGTTTATTGGAGCACGTGAAAACAGAACCACACCATATCATCCTCAAGCAAATGGTCTGGTGGAAAGGTGGCATCGTACCTTAAAAGCAGCCTTGATGTGTTCAACAAAACCTTGGTTAGACATATTATCCACAGTGATGCTGGGACTGAGAATGAGCTTCAAGGAAGACATCCAAACTACTCCAGCTGAGTTAGTATATGGTACAGGTTTGAGAATGCCAGGTGAGTTTTTTGTTGACAATGTTTTATCAACTAACCTACAATTTTTCATAGAAAAACATCAGGAAATTATGAGAGAAATTAAACCTAGTTCAACAGCTCTACATGCTAAAAATAAAATATTTGTATTAAGGGATTTGGACGATTTTTTTCCGAATATGAGAATGAGATGAAATTTATACAGTAGATTCTTGAAATACTAATACATTTTCTGTAATTTTTTGGTAATTGTTTGGAAGCTTGTTAATTTTTTATTAATTTTTAAAGTTGACAACTTTTAACATGGGCTCTTATGGAGAATACGATTTTGTCAATATAAATAGTTCATGAAAACACAATATCTCTGATCGACAATATGACATCGCGACAAAAAACCTTTTGGGTTATAAAATAAGACAAAACAAAACATATGAAAAAAAAACCAAAGGGGTTTGGAGCTTAGTTTTTTTATAATTAATAATTAAAGTATGTAAAAATTCATTTATTTTACTATCTTTCATGGCTTATGCTGAAACGTCATATACACTTGGCAACATCAGATATTCCGCCATCTTGTGGCGCGCAAGTTTAAAAGTGTCAATGTTAACTTGTTAAAGGCATATTATATGACTTAAATAAAATAACTGTGTAAATGCATTTATTTACAACAATTAAATCAAATATTAATTCAAAATAATAAAATAATAAATAATAAATAAATAAAATTATAAATAAAAAGTTAAAATATTAGAAAGCATGCAAATAATGACAAAAAAAACAAAATTTTATTTTAAACTTTATTTATAAACTTATAAAAAACTTATGATGACAAGAAACAATAATATTTTTTCATTTATTTATTTTTAATAAACATTTTTAAATATCAGTCTTGCCACATATATATTTTGTTATTTTTATCATCACCATTTATATTTTGCTCCATGTTTCATACTACTCTTATGCTTTATGTTTATTATGCTTTTGACAGATACAGTATATACACTACCACATATTAGAAATACACCAACACGACAATACACCATATAAAACAAGTGTGCCAATACTTTTTTTTTTTTGCGCTGTTGCACGATTTTCATGATATTTTTAATTACCAATAATAAGCTTTTAAACATTGAAAATTGATAGTAAATGTATCAATAATTATTAATTTAATTTTATTATACGATAACAAACAGATAAAATAGATGTTTTTTTGAAAAAAAAAAGAGGTTTTTTTGGTTTTTAGCAGTTGGTAATAGCTGTTGGGCCAATGTATAAGAGATAGGCCGTATCCCCTCTTTTTTACCCTCAAAAAAATCGTCCAAATCCCTTAAAAGATATGAATACATGTGATTCAGTATATAAAATAAACGTAAATGGTACACACAAAAATATTTTAATACACAGAATCAAACCAGCATATATAAATAAAACAGATGATGATTTGTCCAATGTTGATGACAACAGAGTTGCCAGATACTGAAAGTGGCAAAGCGCCACAGTACGGCTTGGACGGAGCCAAAATGCGCCATGTTTTTTTTTAGAGAGAGCCAATAAAAGCGCCAAAATTTAAAAATAAAAAAAATTGTAAAATAATATAACACAATGTTTTTAATAGGTTTTTTTTTTTTATTTCTTTATTTAATTTTTCAAAATATTAAATATACACTAATGCATATGTATGTGTGTATTTAAGGTATATTATTTATTGAGTTCTTGAAAAATACCTCTCGTTAATATATGTATATCTTTATTTTTATTTTTATTAAATATCTAAGTATAATAAACTATGTATCTTTTTTAAAATATTTATCAAAAAACCAACACGCATATAATAGTGTATTAATGATTAATGATATTTTTAAATCTTTATATACTTTATATACTTTATATGTTTCTTGATATATATTTATTTGTAGTATATTTATTATTGCTAATTTTCAGTTTCTTTCGTAGATGTGATATCTTGATTAGCTTCATCAAACATCTCAAATATTTCTAAAAGTTCAAAATCACTTGTGTGACTGTCAGTTGATACATATCATCTGTTGGGACAAAGTTTTTACAACAAATTTTATAAACTCTCATATGCATGCGGATTCTGATAAGTGAAACAAGCATTAGCATCTGCATGCGATTACGAGTCTTTGTCTTAACAGCTGCCATCACACTGAAAATTTGTTCAACCCCTGCATTGCTAATTGGCAATGATAGTGATCTTAAAGCAAATTCAGCCAAGTCTTTGAATGTCCTTTCACCATTTTAATTTTTTATTTGCCAGACTGCTGTCCAAAAATCAAAGATTTCTACAGAGTCTGCAGATTCAAAACCAGGTGAAATATCTTGTATTTTCATGCTTTGTAAATTTCGTAATTGAGATTCAATGTTGTCTTTTTTGCAATTTTTAGTTGCCAAATCCCATGGCAAGTCTTTTATTAAAATACGTATTGATGAAATACATATTTGAGGAGAAAAGTATTTTATTTTTTCAAACACACTTACATTTTGTGGTAATCGTTCCTCAAGTTCTTTACACAAACGTACTAAAAATCTTGCAGCTCTTTCCTTGACAATTTTACAATTACTGTCAATTACTACTGAAGATCATCAAAACCATGAAAATATATTTATAAACAAACCACTACGTACATATACGAGAAACGTCACTTTCGCACAAAAAGAAAGCGACTAAGGAGGAAGTAGTGTGGTGGTTCAAGGAAACAAGTCACTAGTCTAGTGACAATCGCCATTTTGTTACCAGAAGAAAATCACCGCCAACATTCAAAACTAATAATCAACACACACCAACATACAAACATTAAAATAATCAAATAAATTAATATTTTCTATTTTCTTTTGTTAAATGAGGAAAACCGGTTTTGAAATAAAAAAACACATATTTTTATTTTCTTTTTTCTCCCCATTTATATTTTTTCTAATTTCTTTAATTTTCTCAAAGAATTTATAATATTTATTTTTTCCCCTTTTTTTTCCTTTCTTTTCTTTTTTTCTTTTCTTTAAAAAATTTATTGAAAATGTAAATTAAATTTTTTCATTTTTCCTTTGTAAGAGTCCAGTTGGTTTTTTACATTGGACCTAAAAACATCCAATTTGTAATTTTTTAAATATAAGTTTTAAGCGAATAAATTATAATTGTTTTATCAAATTTTTGGTAATTATTGTACACCTTTATCACTACAGAATTACGAATGGTGTCGCCCTCTTGTGTTTTGGAAGCTGATAAGACAAGATCCTACTTAGCAGTAAATTTCAGGGATGATTCCATAATTTTATTATTTCATAGTGGACAAACGCAAAATCGCATTCTAAGGCAATCGGAAGTAACATAAATATAACGAGTTTTTTATTTGTTTAATTAAAAATTAAAATTCTGTATGATAATTGAAGCATCGTGGGAGAAAATGAATAGCGTAAAATATAACTCAACTGAGAAATAAATAAAATTATAAAAGTAAAATTAGAAAAAGCTGTTGATCGGTTTAGTTGAATAAATTATAAAACTGAAAAAGACGATTCCACTGATAATGACAATCGTTATTCGGCTAGTTTGATAAAAAGATAATGTATTTAATATAGAAAGCTAATTAGTATTTATACAGCATTCGGTTGATATCGTTTTCGTTCCAACCCTACTAGCGGATTTTATAATATTTGTATATTTTGTACTAGGATGAATCAATTTTTTTAGAATCTATTTACCGGTTAATTATTTGTATTACTTTATTCTATTTGTATATATTTGACTAAGACGGATTATTCGATACGCGATGAAAAAGTAGAAATTGTAAATACAAATTCGGGGAAAATTAATCGTGGTGTTTATTATATTAGGTTCATTTAGTTCATATTATTTTCCGTATTTAGTATACTTACATATTATGATGAATATCATTATAACATAAATCGAAAATAATTAATTACGTAAATATGTGAATCAATACAAAGAAATAATACCATAGATTGATTTTAATGAAATATATTCATTTAAAAAATATATATATTATATAAAATATAATTATCAAACGTCATTAACATATGTTCTTCATATTTCATTTTCGATATTATATTATATTGAGAAAAGCAAAATAGCTGAAATATTACTTTAGATATTTCTATTTACGTAAAATAACAGGTTTGGAAGTAATGCCAATCGGATGATTCCCAAAATTTACAATTTCTATAACAAATCATTTATCGCTATAGAGAATTTCTTTTTCGTAGATTCAGACTGAACGGAGTATATGAACGGGGCGCTTTTGACTGCAAACCGTTTAAGCTCTCAGTGGTCTTAAGTGATTTAATAATAATATATATGTTTTAATTTAACAATAAAAAAAGTATTATTATAATAGAATATTGCTAATTAAATATCATATGTACTGTCAATAATAACAATGAGAAGAAAGTGATTATCATTAAAACTCAAGTAAAAGACAATTTATTTTCTATTTTTTAAATAAATAAATTCCTGAAAATTTTTTTTTAATAAATAAGTAGCTATAGAAAAAAATGTATTCGCTATTAAAACAATATTTAATTTTTTTTTTTAAATAAATCAATGCCTGTAAAGTATTTTTTTAGAAAACAAATAGCTAAAGAAAAAGATAAACAAAGACTCAAGAAAAACACAATTTATTTTTTCTTTTTACATAAATGAATGCCTTTAAATATTTTTTTCATAAACAAATAGTTCAAGAAAAAATTGAACTCAAAAAAAGACAATTTTTGAAACAACTTTCACTTGATGTGGGAACATCATCTATATTCCCCTAGCTATTTGTTGATCGAAAATAATTCAGAAGCTTCTATTTATAAAAATACTCAAAAGTGAATAGCTGAAAAATTGGTGCTGCTAGAAAAATATTTTTAAAAGCAACAATCGTTGAAAAATTTTTTTTTTTATCAAGTCTATCTTTTTTTTTAGGTATATGTTAAAAAAACAAATTTGTAGGCATTTATTTCTCCAAAAAACAGAGAGTACATTGTCTTTTTTCAAGTCCGTCCATTCCTTTAGCTATTTGTTGATTACAAAATGCTTTTCAGGGATTAATTTATCTCAAAAATAAAGAATAAGTTGTCTCTTTCTAAGTCTGATTTTTTCTTTAGCTATTTGTTTATGAAAAAATGATTTTCAGGCTTTTTATTATTTGAAAAATGAAAAATAAATTGTCTTTCTTCCAGTCCATGTCTTTCTATAGCTATTTTTTTATTAAAAAATAATTTACAGTCATTTGTTTATTAAAAAAGGAAAAATGAATTGCCTTTTCTTTGAGTCCATTTTTTTCTTTAGCTATTTGTTTATCAAAAACTAATAAATTAACTTATTCTCGAGACATCTAGCTGTCATAGCGAATGTAGAGGACAGCGCATTGTATATTTATTTCTTATTTTTAATGCGCAGCTTACACATCCATACATACACTACTTGATTCGAGCAGGGTAGCTATTCTTGACTCGATTATCCCACCTACACGGGATAACATGAAAACGCCTGAAAATGATTTAGTCGTTTGATGTAAACCATTGAGAAGGATACAAATTAAGCTAAAATTTTCATGTTTTGCGACAAAAAAGTTATCCCAGTCGCTCGGGATAACTTGCGGATAATCGAGTCAAGAATAGCTACCCAGCTGTTTACATTCAAGAAGTGTCGTCAAGATTAGTTTTCGACATCAATGTATGTATGCATGTGTAAGCTGCGCATTAAAAATAAGAAATAAATATACATTACGCTGTCCTCTACATTCGCTATGACAGCTACTAAGCTAACACGAATGGCTGATTGATGTTATATGCGTTGAGATAGAGAATTACTCCTCCTGTATATCTAGTCTTCTTGGTAAGTTCTATGCCATCGTCGATTCATTACCAGAAAAAACTGAATTTCTCAGTGAAAACTAGGAATAATCTAGTTGTTTTTGGTAACAATCGGACTACGGCATAGAAGTTGGGTCGGAAACTATGCTAGTAGACACGGCCTTTAGTTCATTGTAGTATTCAATATCGCAGCATAGTCTTCGCCTACTGGTGTAAAGAACCTTCATGTTAATTCATAGTATAGTATTTTTTAATAAAAGTTGGATATCAAATTCAACTTCAATAATTAATATCAAAATTTTCATAAAAAAAAAAAATTCTCTTTCGAAGCATATTTCTGTTCTAAAACTCAGTATTTAATATCGCATTGGCATTTTGAAGATAGTGCGTGCGCCATATGTTGTTGGTGAAATAAAATTCAAAATATAGCCAAATAATAGTGAATGGTACTAAACTTATGTCGACCTGCATAGTTTTCGATCAAAGTTCTATGCCATAGATCGATTATTAGCAAAAACAACTAGATCATTCCCAGTTATCACTAAAAAATTTAGTTCTTTCTGGTAATAAATCGATTATAGCATAGATCTTTGTTGAACAACTATGCTTAAAACAGGCCTTTTAGTATTCAATATTGCATCGTCAGTTGAAAACTTCTTATCAAGACGCACGGTAGTGCCTTGCGTCAAGTATGAGGAAAAAAAGAAAAAGAAAACGCAAGATAACTACCGTGCCTATATATACACGAGATAGAGGTAACCTCTACACGTCTCAAATATATATATTAATTTATTTTGTGATTATGGTCAGATAAAAATATTCGGCTTTTTCATTAACTAATAAATTGATTTCAAACTTTTTAATAAAAAAAAAAAACATTTTTTTTTATTTCGTCCCTTTAAATTATGGTAATAATTACTGAATTATTCTAAATAGATAATATTGATAAAATAATTTTTTCGAACTTAATAGTTTCTCTCTCTGTTACACACATGCGTGTACATCGATGCGACTATAAAAATTCTTATATTTTTCAAATATGTTTGTATACAATCGTCATTAGGTATTGACGATTGTATAGAAACACTTTTTTTTGTTTTCTTTTTTTTCTACTGCAACAATAGGAAGGGTATAAAGAAAAAAGTTACTACAATAATAAATTTTAATCATTTTTATAAATTTTTAAAGGTGTCTGGTTTGGAGCACTTTCCCCGATGAAAAAAAAAAAAAAAAAATTTCAATATTTTTGACATTGCCATCTACAATAATACTTTGAAAAATTCCAAAACTTACATATCCGAAGTGCATATGCAACGGGTTTCTTTCGATTGGTCTATACCCAGTGGCTCCACTTATGCAGGAAAATTCAATAATACAATAAATTTAATATCACCACATATATTTTTATAGAAATATTTTTGAATAAGTATAGTCGAAAAATATGATTTTGTATGCTACCCTAAACTATGCAGAATTAAAAAAAAATTATTTTATCGTAAGAACCAATTTAATATTACTTATTTTCTTATCGTTAATAATCTAAAAACTTTACAAAAAGATGTGATATCACAACAAAAAAAGAAAAACAGTTTTTTTTACAAAAAGAAGCGTCAAGAATTCGAAATGCGATGTAACTTCTTTGCTTTTAATTAATTTTTTATATACTTATATACAATAAGATATAATACTAGAAAAACCAAAGGAGAATATTTATTTTTGATTTATGTACGTCTTAATTGTTAGGAAAAAAAAAAATAAAAAAAAATTATACTTGACCCTGCGTAGTTCTTCCAAAATTACACAAAAATCTTATATATAGCGGGGTCAAGTATAATTTTTTTTTTTTTCCTAACAATTAAGACTTACATAAATAAAAAGTAAATTTTCTCCTTTGGTTTTTCAAGTATCATATCTTATTGTATATAAGTATACAAAAAATTAATTAAAAGCAAAGAAGTTACATCACATTTCGAATACTTGCCGCTTTTTTTTGTAAAAAAAACTGTTTCTTTTTTTGTTGTGATACAAATTAAGCCAAAATTTTCATGTTCGGCGACAAAAAAGTTATCTCAGTCGCTCGGGATAACTTGCGGATAATAAGGCCAAGAATAACTACCCTCGGTAGCTATTCTTGACATAATTATCCCACCTACACGCATATATGTAATACTACTATATTGCTAACAAAAATTATATTTGTCGTCAAGGCAAGAGTGCGTCCGATATTCTCTTTTCTCTCTTTCTCGACCAAAAAACGACGCGCGCAACTCAGATAGTGGGGCATTCGGAGTGATTCGGAAGGTCACGTACACATTTACACTTTATTATATATGTCCTGTCAATTTCAATTTTCCAATTACCATTGTACATAAACTAATTTGATATATTAGAAATCCATGAAATAAACACTGCAATAGTGTGAGTGTCGTCCAAATCACTCCGAATGGCCCACTATCTGAGTTACGCGCGTTGTTTTTTGGCCAAGAAATAGAGAGAAGACGATATTGGACGATCTCTTGCCTTGCCGAGAAAACCACTTATTGTGAACATAGGACGTTAGCAATATAGTAGTATTACATATATGCAGGGTTGTTAATGTATAAAACATAAGGTTTTAAACTAAGTTTAAAGCTATGTTTAAAATATAGTTTAAAACATTCTTAGTTTTATCCATTTGTGTAAAACGTCACCATCTAGTGGCGAAATTGGGAACTGCCACCAAAACAAACAAACGAACCTAAATACATTTTTTTTTTTCTCAATGCCAAATTGGGATCCTCATCCCATCTCAATGTCAAGTCATCCGATTGAGTATGTTTAGCTCTTTTACAAGCCGAAGCATTTGAGATTTTATCCTTAAAATAATATTATGATTAAAATATTTTATTTAAAAAACTATAATTTACATAAAAATATGTCAACACTTACATGTTTTCTTTTATTGGAGGTCATTATGTTGGATTAATGTGTTATGTTTATGAAATAATAAGTATTTGTTGTTATTAATATGTTTTTTTTTAAATATATAATCATCAAATTTGTTCATAAATAAATGATATAAATATTATGTTTATAAATTTTTTAAACTTGTTATTATTAATGTTTATTATTAAATAAACAACAATTGTTTTACAGGTTAGGAGTGTAAGTATAGTTGGTAAGAGGGAAAGATTGAGCCTACGAGAGATCAGGTGGGTTTTATCCGTTTTATCCTGTTTTAAACATTTTAAACGTTTTATCCATGGATAATTGTAAACAACTCAAAAACCCTCTATTTTAACAACCCTGCATATATGCCTACACGGGATAACATGAAAACGCCTGAAAATGATTTAGTCGTTTGATGTAAACCATTAAGAAGGATACAAATTAAGCCAAAATTTTCATGTTTTGCGGCAAAAAAGTTATCCCAGTCGCTCGGGATAACTTGCGGATAATCAAGTCAAGAAAAGCTACCCTGTTCTCTATTCTTTATGGTAACTAATAATAATTTTTTTTTGATCAGCTGTTCGAGCCTCAAGGTTCCATCTTTTATTATTACAGGCGCTGTAAACGCACTGTAAGATACATCAATATATGAAATCGATGATGTAACATACAATATCTTACACGTGTAAGATACTGGGTATCTTACCTACCCGACACTGACCGTCAGGGGCCGAAAGTTACTAAATTGCCCCATTCTGTGAGTCTCAGAGATTATTCTCCTAATGCATTCGTTGTTAGCATTATATATCTCTGTTGTTAGAATCATGTTGTCCCTGAAAAAACAACTTTGTGTTGCTCTAACAATTAATTCAAGAAATTTCAGTACAGGAAAACTTCTTAGGGATATAAAACCACCAACAAAAAAGTCATCAAATTCTTCAAACGATTCATTCATTAGTAAGTTTATTGAAACGTTTTTCGAGTTATTCTTATTTTTTTTTCAAATTTCTAGATGCTCATCTTCATAACCCTAATGGTTTAGAAAAGCGAATTCTCGTCTGGTTCAAGAAATATCCAAGTATTGACCAAGTCCCTGCTGAAGTACCGTAAGAATACAATTCAAATATCTGTATGATGCAAAAGTTATGTTTATATCTAATTTCCCTCTTTAACAATTAGAATCGATATTATTCATTCAGCAACAAGTAAATTTCGTATACGCGTTGCGAACATCATGATGGTTATGACAATACTTGGTTGTATTTACACTATTTTTACTGGAAAAAAAGAAAAAGCTGAAAAATTAACAGAAGCTGGAGTTAACGATTCTGTTAATACGTACCGCAATCAAATAATTGATGAATACAAGGAACAAAAAGCTGCAGAAATAGCGGCTCGCAAATGAAATTCCTGTTCTATAGATTAGTACAATTTGTAAATCGTATTTATAGAATGTATTTTTGTGTTGAATAAAACAAAAAATTTATAATCAAAAATCAAACATCTAAAAAGCGGTTAGAACATTTTATTTAAATTATTAATATATATTTTGAGTCATTAAAAAACTTTTACTCTTTTACACTAGGATTTTTATAAAAAAAACGACATTTTTCATTAAAAACTTTACATGTACGATTTTTCAAAACGTTTTCAATATCCAATTCTGATTCCAACCTTTTCAGCATATTTTGTACTTTTTGAAGATTATTTTTTAAAGCTACATCATCTGGATTGTTGGTACGTTGCTTTTTAAGTTCGTCAATTTCTTGTCGCGCAGCATCACGAAATCTTATTATTGAACTCTCACGTTTTTCATGGACATTACTTATTTGCTGATGCAATTCTCTGCATGTTGTTGATGGATCAATCATTTCTTTGAAAGATTCTGTCGGAATTACTGAATTTAATGCATAAATTATTTGATCATCTATTTTCCGTGCTTTTTGTAATGAATCCTGAAACAAAAATTTTTTGAAAAACGGTTAAACTACCATTTGACAATACATATTCAAGATTAAAATATCGAATTATTCAACTGATGATAGAAAAAGAATGATAGCTATTTGTATGTCGTAAAATTACTTGAAATTCCAAAAAATCACTACAATCCATGCTTAATGATGTCGCCATATTTCACACGTAAACAATTGAATTCAAGTAAAATAAATTAATCACTGTCCAGTAGATAATAAACTTAGATAGCCAAACTGAATTGAACACGTGCTATTTTACTATATGTAATTGAAAACCGGTAATATTTTGAACGAAGCCCTTGGCTGTTCTCGACTTAACCCAATAATAAAGTCGAATCATGGAGGTCCATAAGAAGGATAATCTCTCAAAATTTACTGAGGATGACGGAATGGAGCAATTTAGTAACTCTATCGGCCACTGACAGCGCTAGTCTTGGTCAGTACCGAAGTCAAGGTCATATGTTATTATTATTGTGTGGCTTAGTTAAAGTATTTTTTTGTGTAAAAAAATAAAATACAACTAAATAATACATAATAACATTCAATTTTAATATTATTATTAGTGGAAACATTAATAGCAAAGAAATGAGATATTTTAGAAAATAAAAAAACAAATTTATTTGTCCCTGTTAAAAATTTTAATTATTATAATTTAAATAATTGTTGAATGAACAAATAGCTGCGGAATGAGATTTACTCAGAAAAAGACAATTTATTAAACAATTTTTGCTGGATAGAATATCTTTTCTGCTGCATCTATTTTCTTAGATAATTTTACTTTAAATGTTCAATAAATGAAAGCATGTAAATTATTTTTAAATAGACAAATAGCTAAAAAATGAGATGGACCAAAAAAAAAAATAATTTATTAAATAATTATTGCTGAGTAAAATATTTTTTTGAGTACATCTATTTTCTTAAGTATATTTGTTTTTTATTTTTTAAATAAATAATTGCACCCTATTTTTTCTTTTTAATATTTTACTCAGCATTAAGTATTTAATAAATTATTTTTTTTTTGGGTCCATCTCATTCTTTAGCTATTTGTCTCTTTAAAAATAATTTCCATACTTTTATTTATTCAAAATTTAAATAAAAAATAGCTAAAAAAATAGATGCAGCAAAAAAGATATTTTATCCAGCGAAAATTGTTTAATGAATTGTCGTTTTTTGAGTCTATCTTTTTTTTTAGCTATTTGTTCACTCAAAAAAAATTATCTTGACACAAAAATAAGTAGTAAACAAAAAAACATGTAGTTTTGAATTCGGTACTAACCAAGAATAGCGCCGTCAGTGGCCGATAGAGTTACTACATTGCTCTTTTCCGTCATTCTCAACAGCTCCCGATCCTAATACATTGTGTGACGTCACAGATTACCCTCCTTGTAAAACTCCATGAGTCAAATTTACCAAAGTCAATTTCTACCATGAAGAATAGACAACTGGAGGACGAACTCCATAAACTAAAAATGCGTATAAAAATCAAATGGTGAATTAGTTTTAGAAATTGAATAAAGAGGGCAAAATAACGCTCCTAGACCACCCAACTCACAGAGCTGCTGACACACACTCACACGATTACATTAATCAATGTTTATTATTATGAATTAATATATAAAATGATCATTTGAATTATATTTTATTTTTCTACAAAATAATAAATTAAAATAATAAGATTTATAATCAAAAAAGTAATCATAATTTGTGAATATCATAAAATTGATTCGTTATTACTCTTCATTTTTTAAATAAACTGAATAATTTTTTAATAAACAAATAGCCCAAGAAAAAATAGACTTAGGAAAAGACAATTTCTTCTTTTTTTTTTAAATGAATAAAAGCCTTTGAATTATTTTTGAATAAACATATAGTTGAAGAAAGCGATGGACTTGAAGAAAGATAATTTATTTTTTATTTTTTGAATAATTAAATTATTTTTTAATAAACAAATAGGTAAAAAATGAATGAACTCAAAAAAAACAATATTTATTTTTTATTTTTCAAATGAATAAATGCTTGTAAATTATTTTTTTAATAAACAAATAGCTGAAGAAAAAGATACTCTCAAGAAAAAAACAATTTATTTTTCATTTTTCACAGAATAAATTATTGTTTTTTCAAAAAATTACTTTACAGGCATTGATTTATTTGAATGAAAATATTGTTTTTTTCTTAAGCTATTTGTTTATTAAAAAATATTTTACAGGCATTTATTTATTTAAAATAATAAATAAATTGCTTTTTCCTTGAGTTCAGTTTATTCTTTGGCTATTCGTTTATTGAAAAATAATTTATTTATTTAAAAAGATATAAGTTAATTGTCTTTTTTTGAGTCCATCTCTTTTTTCAGCAATTTATTTATTTAAAAATAATTTAAAAGCATTTATTCATTTAAAAAATAAAGAATAAATTGTCGCTTTCTGAGTCCATCTCTTTCTTTAACTAATTATTTAATAAAAAATAATTTATTTATTTAAAAATGAAAAATAAATTGTTTTTCCTTGAGTTCATTTTTTAAAATCATGTATATACTTTTGCAGATATTTTTTTCGTAAAATTGTAATTTTTTTTTTTAATCAAATAAATTATTAGTCAATCATTATTTAAGGTTGATTCCCAATCCCAAGGTAGAATGAATATTTGTGCTTAAAAAAACTATATACCGGAACGCTATATTTTATGTCCGGGTCCCCAAGATTTTTGTGCTGCTGCTGATTGAAATATTGACTCTTGTAGTATGAGTATAGTGTATATACGAATATACACTAATAGTATGCTAGTACTTAAAATTTACATCGTGGAACACTGCTGTTTCACACTCAAGAAGACTAGATATAATATTTTTTACTAGATGTATTTCTAGTCTTCTTGTTCACACTATAAAAAAAATTCTATAGTATGTTTGTGTATGTCCGTATCTGTGTGTTGATTCCCCTTTCCGCCAGAGAACAAACCAAGAAGACTAGAGACCAGGAGAATAAACTCCTGTGGTGGGGGTGGGACCATATACGTCGCCGTCCAGGTGGAGACACTTACTGCCTCGAACAGAACTTCGGTCTTTGGTTCGGCTTCTTTCGAGGCTATTCGGCTTTGGCTTCATCACACACATAACATACACTCTTACTCACTAAAAATTTTTTGTTACATGTCATTGTTATTGTTACATTATATTATTCTATATTTATTTATTATTATTTAATTTATTTACTGTTTAATAGTTTTATACATTTAGAATAACATTATATTGTTGAACAATAATTAAACAAAAAAAACGAGTAAACTTCGTGTATAAGAAAGTATTTATTTAAATTTCGTTTTATGTACATAAAAGCATTAAATGTGCAAGAATTATTATATATACAATTTATTCAACATGATTAGCAGTTTTTCATTAAAAAAAAAAAAATAATTATCATCATTTAAATTGTACAAAATTAATATGTTATTCATAATTTTAATCAAACATCAACATTTCAGTTGATATTTGATTATACTCCAAAATTTCATTTATTTACAATTGATTGTTTAGCATGATTTTGTTTGATATACTGTTGACAAAAATACTTGAATATAAACAAAAATCATATTTTAAGAATCTGATATTTTCTCAAGAAGATCAATAATTTCCAAAACATCTTTTGGTGATTTAAGAGGACCACATTTTATCCATTTAATAATCCTTCCACCATGATTTATTTTTACTTTTAAGTCCGGGTAAATAACAAGATTTAAGAAAGTGTCATCATTCTGATATCTTGTATAAATTATTGTATTTCCTGATGTAACGAGCATCGCCCATAGATTATTTGGCAATGGAACACAATCTCTATTTGTGGCAAGCAATTGGTATAAATCTTCACAAGGTACTTCCTTAACTTTACTCATATTAAAGTGAATATTGTTGTTTCAATTTGATAATCCTAAAAAACAAAATAATATAATTTTTGTATAGGTATATATGTATGTTATTTAATTACTCCAAAAAATGGTGAACTGTCATTGCATGGAAATTATAATTTGATTAGATTATATTATAAATGCTTCATACTTACAAATAATTTGTGGTATTTAAAAAAAAATATCATTTTAACAATAATATTCAGAAATAAATAAATTATCAGTCTAAATTAACTTAATTACACAAATAAATTTAATACTCCAATATGGTTAATAGTTGTGGTTAAGCAGGTTTATTTGGCTTTATTTTTATTTATTATATTGTTTATTACACAAATACATGGAGGTCTACAAATACATATAGACCTCCATGACACAAATATTATTTAACATAGCCGAATAGCCTCGAAAGAAGCCGAACCAAAGACCGAAGTTCTGTTCGAGGCAGTAAGTGTCTCCACCTGGACGGCGACGTATATGGTCCCATCAAAACCTACCCCTTCAACTGAAGTTTATTCTCCTGGGTAGCTATTCTTGACTCGATTATCCCACCTACACGGGATAACATGAAAACGCCTGAAAATGATTTAGTCGTTTGATGTAAACCATTGAGAAGGATACAAATTAAGCTAAAATTTTCATGTTTTGCGACAAAAAAGTTATCCCAGTCGCTCGGGATGACTTGCGGATAATCGAGTCAAGAATAGCTACCCTGGTCTCTAGTCTTCTTGGAACAAACGAACAGAGAGACAAACAGTGATGCCGAACTATGAGTCCCCCACCCGCGCAAACCATAAAAAACAATAAATTACTGTTATTCAAACTTAAATATTTATTAAACGCAACAGGTAAAATTAAAATTGCTTAAGACCACTGCCGACTCAAATATCAACGTCACATATTGACATGATCGACAATAATGAATAAAAATAAATATAAACATTGAACCTACGCATATAAAGATACCGTGTCATATATTATTACACGTACGCGTACTACCGCAACTAAAAGTGGTGCAAGCGCTCCGGAAGAGCAGTCTGCAGGCCAAAATAGAACTAATTCAGCCATTGGTTTTTAATAGCATTTTTGGCTCGATAGCCCCGAAGTTCGTCCCCCTGTTCTCTATTGTTCATGGTTTCTACACAAGAAAACTAGAAATACAGGAGGACGAACTACCCTCAAAAAGCCATATCGCTTTATGGTCGCCGCTTACTTAAGAGGCGCCGCGGTATTCCGGTAACGATCGCAATCCGTACCCGATTTATTTTACAATGCGCAATACAAATATACTCATTATTTGAATAATTAAGATTTAAAAAAAATTATTCATCAGGGAACATCCTTTTTTCTAGCTATATATTTGTAATAAATGCATCAAAGTTTACGGAATTTTTTTTTTAATAAAGAAATGCTTAAAAAACAAGATAAATTAATAAAAAGAAAATTACTTAATCTTAATTTAATCATTAAGACTGTTTCAAATTAACTGCACTTTCAGAAAATTATTTATCCAATCACATCTGTCTTTCTATAGCCATTCGATTTTTAAAAATTTATTTTAAATGAATAATTTATAAATTTTTAATGAACTCATGACTAAAAGAATAGATGAAGTTGCAAAAAAGTAGACTACTTGTCCAATTATTATGTAAAAATTGATCAGTCCATCGCACTTTTTCCTTAGTGATTCGTTAATTATAAATGCATGTAATAAATTACATGAAAATTTTTTTTAAATGAACAAACGCATGAGAAATAAGATGTATTAGAATAAAAACGATTATTTATTTAATTATTATTCAAAAACTTATTCGAATTATTGCACTTGTCTTTCTTGTCATTGTTGATTATAAATGGATATCAAATTATCTGAATCGATTATTTAAATAAACAAATAGATACAGAATAAAAAAACTACATGAATAATTTCGAGATAAATAAATATCTACGGAAAAAGATATAATCAAAAAAAAATCTAATTACTCCTTTCATTATTGTAGCTATTTACATACTATTTCACTATTTCACGCAATTTTTTTTTTAATAATCAAAAATTGAAACAATGCTTAAAGTAATCAAGTATCAAAGTTTGAAATAATTAAAAATCGAATATTTCTTAAATATTTATAAATAAACTACTAGATTTATAGTTTTTTCTACTGCAGAAGTATTTGACACGTAGAATGCGTATTATACGGATCGTACATAGAAAACCCGTAAAAAGTGTAGAAATGCCCAACACTGATTAAAATACTACATGTCATGTACTACAGCTAAGTAGCTATTCTTGACTTGATTATCCGCAAGCAAGAAGACTAGAAATACAGGAGAAGTAACTCCCTATCTCAATGCGAATTGGCTGACATATTCGAGGCAAGTTACTCCTCCTGTATTTCTAGTCTTCTTGTCCGCAAGTTATCCCGAGCGACTGGGATAACTTTTTTGTCGCAAAACATGAAAATTTTGGCCTAATTTGTATCCTTCTCAATGGTCACATCAAACGACTAAATCACTTTCAGGGTAGCTATTCTTGACTCGATTATCCGCAAGTTATCCCGAGCGACTGGGATAACTTTTTTGTCGCAAAACATGAAAATTTTAGCTTAATTTGTATCCTTCTCAATGGTTTACATCAAACGACTTAATCATTTTCAGGCGTTTTCATGTTATCCCGTGTAGGTGGGATAATCGAGTCAAGAATAGCTACCGTGATCGATTAAAGATTTCCTACACAAGCTTATTAATATTTATTTCAATAAATATATCCGGCAAAAGCTTGTTGATAATTATTTCAATAAATATATACGAGAAAGGCTTGTTGTTATATATTTTAATATCAAGCTTTACCGTGTATAGCTTATTGTAGTTGTATAAAACTTTATAAATAATGCCCATGACTTCAAACTGCATGAATAATGTGACTTTTTCAAAAAATTAGTGCATTTAGTTACAACAATTAAATTTCAAAAAATTAAAATAATCAAAATATTAGAAAGGATGGGAATAATGCTTTTCACAGATACAGTATACATGATTTTCATGATATTTTTAATTACTAAGAATAAGCTTTTAAACATTGACATCTACTAATAGAGGTATCAATAATTATTAATTTAATTTTACTATACGATAACAAACAGATAAAATAAATGTTTTTTTGAAAAAAAAGGAGAGAGTTTTCAGTTTTTAGTGGTTGGTAATGGTTGTTGGGCCAATGTATAAAAGATAGGCCCTATCCCGTCTTTTTTGCCCTCGAAAAGATCGTTCAAATCCCTTAAGAGTAATAAATATATTTTTTTGAAGTATACTAGTCAATCTTTATTTTGGTTACAGAAGAATTTTGATAAATAATATTGTTAAATGATTATACAATTACAATAATAATTTTCTTCTTTAAACCTTCCACTCAATGTTTGTTTCTTTTTTTTTAAAATATAATATTGAAAAATTATCTTAAAAATAAATTTTTATTGTACAATGGTACAATAAATTATGTTTTGAATGTAGCAGATATTATTTGACGAGAAACAATAATAAAATTACAATAATAAAGTACTCATAATGATATATATTTTATTATCAATATATTGTATTTATTAAATTTTTTTTTTTTCATTATATAAATAAATTAAAAAAATTTGTTAGCTATGTAGAATCGCGGAGTAATTATTTTATGTGTGAACATTTTTAGCGTGTTACTGCAATTCAACAAAATAATAATAAGTACACAATTAAACACTAATTGTTTATTTATTAATAAAAAATGTCTTTCATTTATTTTTCTATTTCGATACAATATTTTTGAAATATTTTAAATTAAATAAATATTCTATCAATTATATATTTTTTTTATCTTTGAAATAAATGTGTTATTATTATTTTTATTTATCATTAAAATACGTAAATAAAAGTATATCTAACAAAAAACAAAAAACAAGTATTTTGTACAAAAAAAGCGTCAGGTATTCAAAATTGTAGTCAATTTGTAATGTAACTTGTTTTGTCATTAATTAATTTTTTGATATAAAAAAAAATATGATACAATAAAAACCAACGAAGAAATTTTACATGTAGTCAAATCTAAACTGTTGAAAAAAATAAAATAAAATAAAAAAAAAAAAAATTATACTTGACCCCGTGTAGTTTTTTCCCAAATTAAAAATTAAATTTTAAGCCAACATTATTCAATGTCATGTATAGCGAGGTCAAGTATAATTTTTTTTTTTTTATTTTATTTTTTTCAACAATTCAGATTTAACTACATGTATCGAAAATAAAATTTCTTCGTTGGTTTTTATTGTATTATATTTTTTTTTATATCAAAAAATTAATTAATGACAAAACAAGTTACATTACAAATTGATTACAATTTCGAATACTTGACGCTTTTTTCTGTACAAAATACTTGTTTTTTGTTTTTTGTTAGATATCACATCTTTTTGTAAAATTTTTTTTGTAACATACACAATTTATATTTCATCGAGTTTAATTTTTATTTATATATATTTTACCGGTGTATCATTTGATGTTTATTATTTTTAATATACAATATTGCAATATTTATTATATATTCACATGTCAACTCTGCAGTACAGCCAACAAAAACGAGCGAGAGAGAAAAGAAAAAAAAAAAAAAAACTTGTGCGCTTTCAGTTATGCGCATGCTTATTTCTTTTTTCTTTTCCTCAAACTATACTCATGAAGACTAGAAACCCGGAGAATCAACTTCGATGGAAGGGATAAATGTTTTTGGCTTGATATACGTCGTAAATGTAGAGTGCGCCACTTTAGTTATTCAATTGCGCACTACGTAATGCGCTGTTTGTTTATTTCCACACCCCTCAGCCGGCCTTTTTAAAAAATGCATTGAAAATAAATAATTAATAATTTTTTTTAATGAATACGACAAGATGCAAAATTATTGATTTTGATTGTCATTTTCGAAGATCAAAAGACTAGAGAGACAAATACAATTAGATAAATAATTTTTTGAAGAATTATTCTACAAGTACTTGTACAGCTTTTTTCCAATGCATTTGGAGAAAGATAATTTATTAAACAATTATTGCTAGGTGGAATATTTTTATTTAAATAAACAAATAGCTTACGAATAAGATGGACTTAAAAAGAGATAATTATTGTTAAATGAAAAGCAATTATTATTTAATACATTATCTTATTTTAAGTAGATCTCTTTTCTTAGCCAGTTGTTTATTTTAAAAAAATTTCACTTATTTATTTGATGAAATATTCAATGTATCAAAAAAAATATTTTACCCAGCAATAATTATTTAATAAATTTTTTTTTTTTGATTCCATCTCATTCTTTAGCTATTAATTATTTATTTTCAATGAATTTTTTAAAAAGGCCGGCTGAGGGGTGTGGAAATAAACAAACAGCGCATTACGTAGTGCGCAATTGAATAACTAAAGTGGCGCACTCTACATTTACGACGTATATCAAGCAACTCCCACTCTTATAGTTGATTCTCCTGGTCTCTAGTCTTCTTGGTCTCTAGTCTTCTTGACTATACTATACTGTGTTTCATTTCTCGTTCCCTGCTGCGTTGCCTATGCTATATGTATACTGTGTTTCATTTCTTGTTGCATGTTGCGTTGCCTGTTGCGTTGTCTATGTATACTGTGTTTCAATCTCCGTCCCCGACTTCCGTCCCCAACTCCCGACTCCCGTCCCCGATTTTCGTGACGAATTTTTTTTCCACCTACCCTCTAAAAAGAAGTTTCACTTCAAAAATTATAATCTTATGCCGTACTACCAACTTAACAAAATTAAAAATCTGGTTTTTCAGCCAAAAGCGCAAAACTGTTAATTTGATTATTCAATTAAAAAAAAAATATAGCACTAAAAAATCTGATTTTTTTAAAAAAAAAAAGCTAGACATCGATTTATGGGTTCATTACAAAGCCTCATATTTTTTAATTGAATCCATCATATTTTAATTAAATTTCTAAAAATTGGAGACGGAAGAGGGCAACATATTTGATGTATAATAAGGCAGGGTCATGAAGGTCTACAAGGAGCTGATTTTACTGTCGCCGACAGAATGGAGCAAGTATAGTATATAAAGTTGCCGAGGATAGCGCTCGCATCTGGACGGTTCCAGGGTCACGTGTGTTGTTTTTGCTTATATTTTGACATGGATTTGTTACAATTGTTAATGTACATGATAAAATGATGACAAGTAAAAATATAATTATTTTATAATTAATGCAACAATTTGAAATATAATTAACAAAAAATTAATTTATTTTATATCAATACGACTATACATTTAAAAGTAAGTTTTTGATTCTTTTATAATATGAGATAAAAATAAATTAATATAAACAAGTACATATCACAATAGCTTTCATGTTAAAAATACATGCTTCATTAAAATTATAATGATATTTATATTTATTTTATTATTATTACAGTTCTTTTTTTTAGTAGGAAACATGGTTCAAAAATGTATTAATCTCAACTGTCAATCATCAAAAGGAAACAAAAATAATAAGAAAACAAAAAGTTAACAAAATAGATGCAGCCAAAAAAATATATATGCTAGCAATAATTATTCAATATAAAGTGCTTTTTTTCAAGTTCATCTCTTTTTTTAGCTATCTTATTTTCAGGAACTCATTTATTGAAAAATTTAAAAGAACAAGCAGCTAAAAAAATGAACTCAAGGAACAGACAATTTATTTATTTATTTTTTTTTAATGAATGCCTTCAAATTATTTTTAAGTTAACAAATTGCTAAAAAAAAATGGACTTAATAGGAAAAGACAATTTATCTATTTTTTTTTAAATAAATAAATTATTTTCAATAAACAAATAGCGGAAGAAAAAGTTGGACTCAAGAAAAAGACAATTTATTCTTTATTTTTTACATATATAAATTCCTTTTAATTATTTTTTAATTAACAAATAGCTAAAGAAAAAGATGTACTCAAAAAAAGCAAAAAATTAAACAATCATCTAAAGAATAAGAGGTATTTAAAAGAAACAATAATTCCGAAATAAATTGTCTGTTCCTTGAGTTCATTTTTTTAGGCTGCTTGTTCTTTTAACTTTTTCAATAAATGAGTTCCTGAAAATAAGATAGCTAAAAAAAGAGATGAACTTGAAAAAAAGCACTTTATATTGAATAATTATTGCTAGCATATATATTTTTTTGGCTGCATCTATTTTGTTAACTTTTTGTTTTCTTATTATTTTTGTTTCCTTTTGATGATTGACAGTTGAGATTAATACATTTTTGAACCATGTTTCCTACTAAAAAAAAGAACTGTAATAATAATAAAATAAATATAAATATCATTATAATTTTAATGAAGCATGTATTTTTAACATGAAAGTTATTGTGATATGTACTTGTTTCTATTAATTTATTTTTATCTCATATTATAAAAGAATCAAAAACTTACTTTTAAATGTAAAGTCGTATTGATATAAAATTAATTAATTTTTTGTTAATTATACTTCAAATTGTTGCATTAATTATAAAATAATTATATTTTCACTTGTCATTATTTTATCATGTACATTAACAATTGTAACAAATCCATGTCAAAATATAAGCAAAAACAACAAGTGACCGTGGAACCGTCCAGATGCAAGCGCTATCCTCGGCAACTTTATATACTATACTTGCTCCATTCCGTGAGTTTCACCAACAGCCTATACTCTAACATAGGAGCTTACCCTCCTTGTAGACCTTCATGGCCACGGTAGTTACTCTTACACACACATATATATTTCCTTTCTCATACTTGACTCGAGGCACTACCGTGCCTCTTGATCTACTAAAATTATAATTGAGTGGGTATTGAATTGTTGGATTTATTTATTATTTTTGTATAATTTTTTAATATTATTAATTCATTAAGAAAATATTACAATAACATAATACGATTAAAATTACTTCAGAGATTTATTGTTAATAAATAAAATAGTAATTATATGAATATAAAGAATAATATCAATAAAATAATTTTAAATAGATATCATTTCATAAGTATAAATATATAACAATTTATATCTAAAATATTTTTTCTTCCATGAATCAGTATAAATTGAAAAAAGAATAATAAAAGTAACAGTAAAGAGCTATTACAATCAAATTTGATTTGAAAAATTATTGTGAATTGGTGAAAGAAAAATTTTTTAATAATAGAAGATAATAACCCTGGTAGAAATTTTTCTTCGCCGTTTCTACGCCATTTCTAAGCTACCTCATATTCTAAGTTATGCCATTCCAACGCTTTTGTCCACCTTTTTCCAAAAATGACCCATGGCGGAGAAATAGCGGACAAATTTCTCTGCCATTTGTCAACCCTTCTCCAACCTTTATCCAACCTTTCTCCGACCCGCATCCACCTAAAAATTATTTCGCCAGCTGACCAACCGTTCTCCGACCTTTGTCCAACTTTTCTCCGACCTTTGTCCAACTTTTCTCAGACCTTTCTCCGACCCTCATCTACCTAAAAATTATTCCGCGATTTGTCCAACCTTTATCCAACTTTTCTCTGACCCTCACCCACCTGAAAATTATTCCGCCATTTGTCCAACCTTTCTCCGACCCTCACCCATCTGAAAATTATTCCGTCTTTCCCGAGTGGAAATTTAGTTCAGGATATGATCAAAACTTGATCAGGCAACTTACACTCGGATCAAGTTTTGATCAGACAACTTGATCAAGAATCGATCAAAACGTAACGCAAAAATGGATCAAGTCTTGATCAAGCTACTTGGTCAAAGTGTGATCAGAATATATTATCAAAATTTAAAAAAAAAAAAATTATAAATTAAGGTCGAAAGTAAAGATAATTTCCCGTTATTGTATTTTTGATTTTTTGGGCCTAAATAGAAGTCTAAATAATTATCTATTTTGATGAATTTTTTCAAAATTTAATTGAGTTTTTTTTGACAACTTTAACACACAGGGATAGGGATGATACACACATTTACGCTTGTAGCTAAACCAATATCTATTATAAATCGCTAATTTTACTATTATTTTATACTACTTTTTAATACGGATTTTTTAATCCTCTATAGAACCTTTTCTTCAGTGCATTTCAATAGATATTTAAGTTTTGGTGCTCAAATTTTTCTCAATTACAAGGCTCATAGCTGTCATCACAATTCTATCCGACAACCCTGCTGTTTACTCTCTCACTTATTCGTCGTGCTGTCTGATATTCTTCTAAGCACACGACTCAGTATACGTGATTTTTTTTCAATTATGGTAGTATGTGTGTATATATGGATAGACGAAATTTAACACAACGAACGACAATTTGACAGTATAGCGAATAGATTTGAAATGTTGGGGCACTAAAAATATTTTTTTTAAGTATCGGCAAATAGGCGCCCTCTCGGACCTAAACTTGATTCACCTTTGCTCTTTACTTTCGACCTTAAATCATCGCTTTTTTTTTTTTTTTTGTTTATTAACTATTGCTGAAAGAGATAAGAGAGGCAACAAAAGACGTAGGAAATATATTAAACAACTATATGGATATCGTGCACGCAACTAACGGGAATCGAACCGACGAACGACGATATCTTGATTTTCTGACTAACGCTTTAGACTGCAAGGCCACGGGACCGTTGATGCAAATCAAAGTTATTTTTATCCTTACGTTTTATGTTGTGTCAAGAAGCACAAACGGATTGATGAATTTAAAATATATTAATTGAGAAAGAAAAATATTAATTAGTAGAGTTTAGAATAATTATCTGTATTTATTTTTCAAAGTTAATATAACCTTAACAGAACTATAGCACCGTAAATAAACCGAAAAAAAACGTTCACTTTTGGTTCAAAGTTGCGCAAACCAAACCCGAATCGAACCGATGACCGTAATTCAACCAAAATTGAACCAACAATAAACTTTGAGAGAAAATTGCTTTTTTTAAACGGTTTGAATTTGGTTTCTTCAACCGAGTTTAAACTGACTGAAAAATGCAACCGAATCTAAACCCTTTTCAGAACAGTTATTTTGGGTCGAGTTTGCGCAATTTCCAACCGTTTTTTTTGGGTTAAATGACGGTTATCTAACCGTGAAAAAACCATAAAAGAACCAAACTGTGAAAAAACCGATATATAATATAATAAAAATTATAATAAAAAAACGTGAATTGAAAAAATATCTCAAAATTTTGGAGTATAGAGCTGCATAATTTGCTGGACAAAGAAAAAAAAAAACAAAAAATTGAGGTAGCTAAGGAAAAAATTTTATCTTGTAAAAATAAAATACGGTTTTCAACTATTTTTTTTTCATAGTTTTTTACTTAAAAATCATTGCAAGATATTTTTTGAACAGATTGAAGTGTTTGAAAATCTATTTGAGATTTCTTAATTTTAATTCTTACTCAAATTATCTTTTACGAAAAATTGAAAAAAAAAATTTGATATTTACACTTTTTTTTTAAAAAAAAAACAATTCGCATAAGCATCTTTTTGTTATTTTAAATCAAACCATTTAAAAAAAATGACAAAAAACGAAAATTACTCCAAATTAAAATTTTTTTCAGGTGTTCCATTCTGCCTCGCATTCCCCTATTAGGTTGGCCCAAAAAAAAAAAATTATCGGGCTACCCCCTGAATCGTTTTTTTGAGTCGAAAAAATTAGTTTTGTCAAATTTTAGATTTTTATTTCAAGGCTATGGGGTGCCTCATGGGAAATTTTTTTTTTGTTACTTCAACTCGAATTATTTAAAACATAATAAACAATTATCCGAACTATGAACAGCATATAAAACCTGATTTTTTAATTAAAAAATTAAGCCTTCGTTTCATCATATTTTTTTTATTTTTTCATATTGTTATAATCTATCAAATATCAAAATTTTTTTTTGTATTTTATCACAAATAACTTAAACAAAAGAATATGTAAAATTCTAAACTTGTAATTACTCTCCCACTTCGAAAGAGGAAATTAATTTCAAATTATTTATCAAAACCGCAAAGAATAACTTGTACTCTAATTATTAAAATATTGATCATTAAAAAACTATAATTGAAAATAAGTTAAAAAGTTATATTTTAAAAAATAAATGTGTTAATTTCGAAATTTAACTGTCATATAATTTATTTTTTTGTTGAAAATGGATGTTTTCATCATCCATAAAAAAAAAAAAAAAAAATTTTTAAATAAAAATTAAAAAAAAAGTTTTTAATCAAAATTTCAAATGTTATAACAATATGAAAAAATGAAAAAAATATGATGAAACAAAGGCTTAATTTTTTAATTAAAAAGTCAGGTTTCATATGCTGTTCATAGTTCGGATAATTATTTATTATTTTTTAAATAATTCGAGTTAAAGTAAAAAAACATAAATTTAAATGAAATTTCCCATGAGGCACCCCATAGGCTTGAAAGAAAAATCTAAAATTTGACAAAACTAATTTTTTTGGCTGAGAAAAACGATTAAGGGGGTAGCTCGATAATTTTTTTCTCTTGGGCCACCCTAATACATATACATACTATTTCACTATTTTACGCAAATTTTTTTTTTAATAATTAAAAATTTACTATTTTACGCAAATTTTTTTTTTAATAATTAAAAATTAAAACATCGCCCAAGATAATGAAATATCAAGGTTTAAAATAATTAAAAATTGAATATTCCATAAATATTGAAAACTAAACTGCTTAGATTTATAGTTTCTTCTATTGTAACTGTATTCAACACGTATAATGCGTATTATACGTACCGTACGTAGAAAACCCGTGAATTGTAGAATGCCCAACACCAGTGATGGGCTAGTATGATACCGCGGTTTTATACTGGTCGTGAATCTCGGCATAATACCGGTATAATACCGCTTGAGTTTCATACTTTCATACTTTTATACCACTTTAGTAATGCCATCTATGAGAATTTCTATATACCACGTCGTACACTATTCTTATACGTTTTTTCTTTTTTTTCTGTTCATTATAGTAAACAAATAAATTATTGGTTATGCGAATGACATTTACTGATTACAAATATATTTTATTATTAAACTTAATTAATTATAAAAAAAAGTTATAATGAATCGAGGTGGTAGACCAACACACAGCTATTAAAAAGAAGCTGGATTTACACGCTGATACATTAATGTAAAACTAACAGCACTTTGTTTATTATGTAATGAAAATATCACAAATACAGCCGTAACGAGATTACGAAGACACAGGTAAATTTATTTTTTTTTATTCTGTCATTTTTTATATGGCAGTATTGTATAAATAAATTAAATATATTAATCGATATAATTATTATTTAAGACGAACGTGTAAACCACAGAAAGAAATGAATCCTGATGATGCTAGCATCTTGGAGAAAGAAACATCTGTTCTTGTACAATTATTGCTTATAAAAATGTTTTATTAATCAACAATAATTCTAAAAAAAATTTCTTCTTCTTAAAAGCATCTTTTCCTCAAACCTGTTAAGTCCCAAGAATTTAAAAATATACTTTTACTGTTTACATTATGTAAACAACAAACAACGTTTTGTTTGTTCGATGAAAAATTTCTCCATCCATCAATCAAAAAGAACACCTTCAGAACCATTAACTGAAACTTTTTCACTAACAATTTCTTTATGGATACGATCAAGAATTGTTGTTGAAAGAGTTTTTCTTGATGGAAGTTTGTAAATTTCACTTGGAATTAAACAAGAAATAAATTTTTTAAACAATTTCGAATTAACAACATTAAATGGTATATTACAACCAAAAAACCAACGTCCTAATGCTGTATCTATTTCTTCTATTTGTTTTGAATTTAATTTATTTATTATTCTTGGTTTTGTTGTTGTAATTGGAGTAAATTTGCGTTGAAGAGAAGTAACCAACTTGGGATTCCCCTACAATTATGAATAAATAAATTCAATTAACCTTGAAATTTTTTTACTGAAATGTATTTAAGTAAATACTAGAATAAAATATTTCTATTGGTCAAAAATTATTAATCATAAAATTATTAATCATATACTATACCGATATTTATTCCATTTTTGGTGATTTTCCATGAGTCATGCTAATATTATATATCCAACAGTACAATTAATCGGTATTCATTTGTATTCAATTTGAAACTTTTTCGATATTTTAATAAATAATAAATAGAATAATTTTTGTTTTTATATCCATAAAAAATATTGTTTACTTTTTTTTGTACATTGTTTATATTTATATATTAATTTTGACAGCTGAGAGCTTTATGGTATCGGTATGGTTGAAAGTTTTGATGCCATAGAGGGCGTTTCTGAGTTTCATACTTTAATACCGGTATAATACTTTCATAGCGGTATGATACTAAACCTAAAAATCGTCTAACTACCCAACACTGCCCGACACTGACTAAAATACTACATGTCATAAAAGTACACCTGGGTAGCTATTTTTGACATGATTATCCGCAAGCACCATGAAAAATAGAGAACAGGGAGACGAACTCCGTAAACCAAAAATGTGTATAAAAATCAAATGGTGAATTAGTTTTAAAAATTAAATAGAGAGGGCAAAATACTGCTCTGGGAACATTTACACAATAACATTTTTTTAACACACACACACAATTACATTTATTAATGTTTATTATTATTAATTAATATATAATATGATCACTTGGATCATTTATTATTTTTTTATCGAATAATGAATTAAGATAATAAGATTCATAATTAAAAAATTAATAATCAATTGTCATCAACATAAAGTTCATTCGTCATTATAAATGAATAAATTATTATTTAATAAACAAATAAAACTCAGGGAAAAGATAAACTTAAGAAGAGACAAATTATTCTTCGTTTTCCAAATGAATAAAAGCTTTCAAATTATTTTTAAATAAACAAATAGTTAAAGAAAGGGATGGACTTAAAGAAAGATGATTTATTCTTCATTTTTTACATAAATGAATGATTTTTAAATGAACAAATAGGTAAAAAAAAAGATTTGCTCAAAAGTCTATATTTATTTTTTATTTTTCAAATGAATTCCTGTAAATTATTTTTCTAAAGAACAAATAGCAAAAATGTACTGGAGAATAAGTTAATTTATTAGTTTTTGATAAACAAATAGCTAAAGAAAAAAATGGACTCAAAGTAAAGGCAATTCATTTTTTCTTTTTTAATAAACAAATGACTGTAAATTATTTTGTAATAAAAAAATAGCTATAGAAAGACATGGACTAGAAAAAAGACAATTTATTTTTGATTTTTCAAATAATAAAAAGCCTGAAAATCATTTTTTCATAAACAAATAGCTAAAGAAAAAATCGGACTTAGAAAGAGACAACTTATTCTTTATTTTTGAGATAAATTAATCCCTAAAAATCATTTCGTAATCAACAAATAGCTAAAGGAGTGGACGGACTTGAAAAAAGACAATGTCCTCTCTGTTTTTTGGGGAAATAAATGCCTACAAATTTTTTTTTTTAATATATACCTAAAAAAAAAGATAGACTTGATAAAAAAAAAAATTTTTCAACGGTTGTTGCTTTTAAAAATATTTTTCTAGCAGCACCAATTTTTCAGCTATTCAGTTTTGAGTATTTTTATAAATAGAAGCTTCTGAATTATTTTCGATCAACAAATAGCTTGGGGAATATAGATGATGTTCCCACATCAAGTGAAAGTTGTTTCAAAAATTGTCTTTTTTTGAGTTTTATTTTTTCTTGAACTATTTGTTTATGAAAAAAATATTTAAAGGCATTCATTTATGTAAAAAGAAAAAATGAATTGTGTTTTTCTTGAGTCTTTGTTTATCTTTTTCTTTAGCTATTTGTTTTCTAAAAAATATACTTTACAGGCATTGATTTATTTAAAAAAAAAAATTAAATATTGTTTTAATAGCGAATACATCTTTTTCTATAGCTACTTATTTATTAAAAAAAAATTTTCAGGAATTTTTCTTATTTAAAAAATAGAAAATAAATTGTCTTTTCCTTGAGTTTTAAAATCGTCAGAGATACTTCATATACGATCTAAAAAGCATGTGTGGTAAAATTCTACAACTTTTATTTAAATTATTTTTAAAAAAAAACTCCATTTTTCATAAAAAAATAGAAAATAATAAAAAAAATTTTTTTTTGTAAAAAAAAAAAAAAAAAATACATATTCTCTTCATATAACAATTGAATCCATCTTCCTTATCGGCCATAAGAATATCACAACCCAGCCAACCACGGATTACCAGAAAAGCATTACTAGTAAATTACCGGTAAATTCCTAGAAATAGATGCGGTAATTTTCTGGAAATTTTCTGGAAACAGTTTCTAGTAATGGTTAGTATAAATTTTCTAGAACATTTTTGGAAACAGTTTTTAGTAATGTTTAATACAAATTTTCTGGAAAATTTCTGGAAACGGTTTCTGGTTATGTTTAATAAAAATTTTCTGGAAATTTTCTGGAAATGGTTTCTGGTGATGTTTAATACAAATTTTTAATTTTTCCCTTAGCAATTTGTTCATTTAAAGAATTAAAGAACAAATAGCTGGAGATTTGGATGTACTCACAAGAATATTTTACCCAGAAATAATTATTTTATAAATTTTTTTTTAGTTCATCTTTTTCCTTAGCTAGTTGTTTCTAAAAAATAATTTTCAGGCTTTTTTTATTAAGGGATTTGGACGATTTTTTTGAGGGTAAAAAAGAGGGGATACGGCCTATCTCTTATACATTGGCCCAACAGCGATTACCAACTGCTAAAAACCAAAAAAACCTCTTTTTTTTTTCAAAAAAACATCTATTTTATCTGTTTGTTATCGTATAATAAAATTAAATTAATAATTATTGATACATTTACTATCAATTTTCAATGTTTAAAAGCTTATTATTGGTAATTAAAAATATCATGAAAATCGTGCAACAGCGCAAAAAAAAAAAAGTATTGGCACACTTGTTTTATATGGTGTATTGTCGTGTTGGTGTATTTCTAATATGTGGTAGTGTATATACTGTATCTGTCAAAAGCATAATAAACATAAAAATAAGTAAACGAATATTATTATTTAATTTTTCAGAACAAGTTAATTAAGCAATTTAAATTTATTAGTAAAATATTAAAAATATCCAGCAAGACTGATATTTAATAATGTTTATTAAAAATAAATAAATGAAAAAATATTATTGTTTCTTGTCATCATAAGTTTTTTATAAGTTTATAAATAAAGTTTAAAATAAAATTTTGTTTTTTTTGTCATTATTTGCATGCTTTCTAATATTTTAACTTTTTATTTATAATTTTATTAATTTATAATTTATTATTTTATTATTTTGAATTAATATTTGATTCAATTGTTGTAAATAAATGCATTTACACAGTTATTTTATGTAAGTCATATAATATGCCTTTAACAAGTTAACATTGACACTTTCAAACTTGCGCGCCACAAGATGGCGGAATATCTGATGTTGCCAAGTGTATATGACGTTTCAGCATAAGCCATGAAAGATAGTAAAATAAATGAATTTTTACATACTTTAATTATTAATTATAAAAAAACTAAGCTCCAAACCCCTTTGGTTTTTTTTTCATATGTTTTGTTTTGTCTTATTTTATAACCCAAAAGGTTTTTTGTCGCGATGTCATATTGTCGATCAGAGATATTGTGTTTTCATGAACTATTTATATTGACAAAATCGTATTCTCCATAAGAGCCCATGTTAAAAGTTGTCAACTTTAAAAATTAATAAAAAATTAACAAGCTTCCAAACAATTACCAAAAAATTACAGAAAATGTATTAGTATTTCAAGAATCTACTGTATAAATTTCATCTCATTCTCATATTCGGAAAAAAATCGTCCAAATCCCTTAAACAATAAAAAGACAAGTAGCTACGGATCAGGATGTATTCAACAAAATATTTTATTCAGCAATAATTGTTTAGAATCAGGATGAACTCTTCGAGAGGCGATAGAGTTTTAAAAACCACGTTTTTTGAGCCCAATTTGAAGTCCTTTTGTTAATTCTATCAAAAGTTATGGTTTGCCTTAACTCTACGGAGGGTAGGCGCCGAAAGGCTTAGACGTAGTATTGGATTTATCTCCCAAAAAATAAAGTTCATAACTTACGAAATAATTGCCGTAAAGACTTTGGATTTGGCTTAAAATAAGCGTCTCTGGAAACTCTATCGCCTCTTATAGAAAAAAATATTATTTATTGTAAAATTATTATTTTTTTCATTTATTATTATTTTTTTATTTTATTGAATTTTTAAATTTTCATATTAAATATTGATAAATTTTTATTTAATGATTTTATTGTTAATGAACAATTGAAATTTATTCAACAAATAAAATTCAACACGGCCCTAGCCGGAGTATTGAAAATTTTTAATTTTCAAAGGTAACGCGGGCTACACGCCCCAACAAACGTTACCAGATCTTTTTCAAATTTAAATTTGATATAAATTGTAAAAAAAATGAGAAAACACAATTCAAGAAAAAAAAAAAATTAATCTCACTTAGAAACTTTATAAACAATCAGTTTTTTTTTCATTATAATTCATATCAAATTAAAATTTTTAAAACCAAGAACGCATTAATAATCATCAAACTCATGGCCCGAATTTATAAACCATTGATATTCTTTATTTAAAAAAAAAAAAAACAAGCGGCAGACAGTTTTCGTGTGACGGCTATGCTATACGGTTACATTTTCGGTTTTTACAATATCTAATTACTGGACGTAGTTGTGCACCAACACATGCCTCGATATGATATACACACATGTTGTATATGTATAATACGGAAAACTCGGGAGAAGGGATAGGCAAGGGGTTAGCGCGACGTATCCGAAGAAACGTGGACATTTCAGCTTGAAAATTTATTTTTTAGTAAGATTTGTTACCTGGCTTTTGTTGAGCTTTATAACTTTTTTACTACTTGTTGGAAAAATACAAGAGAAGGCTCATTGGAACGATAGTCATTGATTTACATAATGAAACTATTTTTACTTTTTTTTTAACCAATATTTAGCAAGATATAAATTAAATAAAAACTGATGACATCACGGACCACTGACTTAAAATACTTATACGGTAGTAAGTCTCGCGCTCGGGTAAAAATGGAGGCGAGACTCTACCGAGTCTCTTGATAAACAATCATAATTTTTTTATTATTTGACTTAGAACAATTCTATTAACGCCAAAAGATTTAGAAGATCGAGATACAATTTGTAGTGAAAGAATTAGAATATGTAATTACAGAGTTTTTTTTTAGGCCCATTTGTTTATAAAATAACCATATAAACAATCATAACTTTTTTATTATTTGACTTAGGAAAATTCTATTAACGCCAAAAGATTCAGGAGGTCGAGATACAAGTTTTAGTGAAAGATATAGAATTTGTAGTTGCATATTATTTATTCTGGGTCAATTAGTTTATACTATTTATTAATTATTTATAAAATTATGATGAAGTATTATTAGGAGATACGTGAGATTATTGAATGACAAATCAATTGTCAATCAATATAAAATTCCAAAAATGCATCTCATTTTTAATGAGCAAATTTATAATCATTTTAAACCTTGATACTTTATTATCTTGGAGATTGTTTTAATTTTTAATTGTTAAAAAAAAAATTTGCGTAAAATAGCGTAATAGTATGTATATATATAGGGGTTTGCGGGGCAAAATGGAACAACTCAAAAAAATTTTTTAATTTGGAGTACTTTTTGTTTTTTGTCATTTTTTGAAATAATTTGATTTAAAAAAACAGAAAAAAGCTTGTGCGATTTTTTTTTTTGTGCTGATTGATCATCGTGATCTTCTTCTGACGGTTTCACTCAACACTAACACGTTGTAACGGGAGAATCCAAGTTAACACGGGGAACCTCGGGAAGATGTGCTCGTCGAAATGGCTTGTCAATCACCGGTTTGTGGGGAGGCTACAGTTGTTCACCTTCCTTGTTAAATATATATTAAAATTTTTTCTGTTAAGAGTTTTCGATCTCACAAAAAACAAAAAACAAGTATTTTGTACAAAAAAAGCGTCAAGCATTCGAAATAACTATTGTAGTCAATTTGTAAAAAAATATATGATACAATAAAAAAAAACGAAGAAATTTTATTTTCGATACATACAGTTAAATTTAGTTGAAATCTAAATTGTTGAAAAAAAAAAAAAAATAAATAAAAAAAAAAAATTATACTTGACCCCGCGTAGTTTTTTCCTAAATTAAAAATTAAATTTTAAGCCAACATTATTCAATCTCATGTATAGCGAGGTCAAGTATAATTTTTTTTTTTTATTTTTTTTTTTTTTTCAACAATTTAGATTTAACTACATGTATCGAAAATAAAATTTCTTCGTTGGTTTTTATTGTATCATATTTTTTTTTATATCAAAAAATGACAAAACAAGTTACATTACAAATTGACTAAATAATTATTTCGAATACTTGACGCTTTTTTTTGTACAAAATACTTGCTTTTTGTTTTTTGTTAGATATCACATCTTTTTTTAAAGTTTTTTTTTATATCAAATACAATTCATACATCATTAAGTTTAATATTCATTTATAATTATTTTACGCGTGTATCATTTATTATTGATGTGTTTATTATTTTTATAACACAATATTGCACAATAATCATATATTCATATGTCAACTTTGCAAGGCAGCCAACAAAAATAAGCAACAGACTAACAGAGAAAAAAAAAAAAATAAATTTATAATCTTATACCGTACTACTAACATAGCGGAAGAAATCTGGGTTTTCAGAAAAAACGCAAAACTGTTAAACAATTAAAAAAAAAATATTCTACTAAAAAATTTGATTTTCTTTTTAAAAAAAAGCTTGACATTGATTTATGGGATCATTACAAGACCCCATATTTTTTAATTGAATCTTAAACAATTGGGGACGGAAGGGGTCACTAATGTGTCGTATATAATAAGGCACGGTAGTTACTCTTACACACACATAAGGTCACATACCCAGTTGTTGAACGCCGCCCAGTTTCTGAACGATGTCTATTTGTTACAATTACTAATTATTGTTTACTCTATCATAAAAAAAAAAAATTTTATATGAAAGAAAAACTTTTCATTAAACTAATGAACACGGTGTATATAATTAATGTAGTTTATAAATATCTCAAAAAAAATAAAAAATATCAAGAAACTCGTACTTTATAAATAACGCCATTTTTCGGTTGTGTGGTAGTGTTGAACGTCTAGAGTTGTCTGTTGTTTGTCAAAAATATATATATATTTAGTAAGAATATAATAATATATATTTTTATTGTAATCGATTCAGAATTAAATAATCTTTAATTTTTAAACACATAATTTTTTTTCAAATAAAGTTAATAAATAATTATCATGAATTCAATAACTGGTATAGTAAATAAGTAGCTAGCTTAGTTGTTGAACTCCTATTTAAACCCATATTTAACCTCAAAATATGTGTTATTCGACTTTTTCAATTAAACACAATTAATTTTTCTCGACTGTTTCAGTTAAAAAATGAATAAAAAAAACAAGTAATAATAATAAAAAAAAACAAATAAATACACAGATGAATCATTACAAGTTGCTTTAAAAAAAATAAAAGAATGATTTTCATAAGTGTTATCGCTGTTATTTTATTTAAAAATAATTATAATAAAATTTTTTTATTAAAAAAAAAAGTTAATTAATACTTAAAATATCAAGTTTTATATTAAAACAAATAAATATATCATTAACAACTATTATAACTACTTCCGATTTGTTTTTTCCTATCACCAAAATTGTATTTTTTTTTCGTTCAGAAATTGGTTCATTTTCCGTTCAGAAACTATGACATGACACTATTTGCCGTTCAGAAACTGGGCTTTTGAGAGGGGTTCATTAAATAATCAATTATAAATTAACTATTATACTTTTTATATATTTTAAATTTTTTTTATTAAATTTAAACCTTGTTTTATTAGAAAAAAATTTAAAACATAAACTTTTTTCATTTTTTATAAATGTGAAAAGCACTTGAAAAAAAATTCAACCTAAACTGTTCTGAAACTGGGTATGTGACCTTATATATTTCCTTTCTCATACTTGACTCGAGGCACCACCGTGCCTCTTGATTATTCAACAAAAAAGAAACACAGTTTTTTTTACAAGAAGAAGCGTCAAGTATTCGAAATGTGATGTAACTTCTTTGCATTCAATTAATTTTTTATTTACTTATATACAATAAGATATGACACTAGAAAAACCAAAGGAGAAAATTTTTTTTTGATTCATGTAAGTCTTAATTGTTAAAAAAATTGAAAAAAAAAAATTATACTTGACCCCGCTATATATAAAGGCCTGTGTCGACTAGCATAGTTTTTCTAAAAAAAGTTCTATGGCATACCGCTTGGGTAGAAATAGTTCAGCCATGCCGGCTATAGGGCGGCGTTATAATCGTTTATTGAAATGATTCCAGCTCTGCTAACATTCGTAAAATCACAACAAAAAAAAAATTAAACGCATAACCTTTTTTATTTGTTTACTCTTGTTGACAAATGACAATACGATATTCTGACAGTCAATCAATCTTAAAAATATAATCTTCAGAAAATATTAATGTGGACTGTGAACAACTGTAAACAAAGAACAACAAAGAAGCTATAAATGCCGCTTTTTTCGCTTTTGCACGCAGCATTTTTCCAGCATAGTCCTCAGCGGCCATTTTTTAGTGAGTTTTTGGTGATATATAGTGACCAAAGTGGTATGGCATAGAACTTTGTTGAAAAACTATGCTAGTCGACACAGGCCTTAAGACTGAATAGAGTTGGCTTAAAATTTATCTTTGAATTTCGGAAGAACTACGCGGGGTCAAGTATAATTTTTTTTTTTTTTTATTTTTTTAACAATTAAGACTTACATGAATCAAAAATAAATTTTCTCTTTTGGTTATTCTAGTATCATATCTTATTGTATATAAGTATATAAAAAATTAATTGAAAGCAAAGAAGTTACATCACATTTCGAATACTTGCCGCTTTTTTTTGTAAAAAAAACTGTTTCTTTTTTTGTTGTGATTAAAGTTTTATTAAAAAATTTGATATCAATTTATGTGAGGATGAAAAATGCAATATTGAATAGTTCTACTATTTATTTTCAGAAACTTTTCAAGTGAAATTCAATCAATATAAACGATTTAAATTTTTATCAATTATGATATCAAATATAAACGAATTTTTTTTTTGTTGAATTATACTAAAATAGTGTTACAGCAATAAATGCTGCAATTTGGAAATAATGAAAAAATAATAAATCGTTACAATAATGGATAGTACAATAATTTTAAAATTTATAAATAATCAATTATTATTCAGCAGTAAATAGGTTTTACAAGGTCTTTCAAACCATTAGGCATTGACTACGCTAAATATTGAATACTATACTATCAAGTAGTATAAACGCTTTCACATCACACCGTTAGGCAAAGACTTTGCTGCAGTATCAAGAGGCACGGTAATGCCTCGTTGAACACTATCATAAACAACTGTATGAACAACAACATATGGCGCGCGCACTATCTTCCCACCGTCTTTGAACCGTCGATACGATATTGAATACATTGTAAATAAAGGTTTTTTCACACCACCTACCATTACTCCGCTAAATTTTTTTTTATAATGTTGCCAGATTGCTCTGGAGTTGGACGATTTTTGTAAATGAAGGTGTTTTAACATCATCTCCTATTAGCTTGCCAATTTATTTTTATAATGTTATCAGATTGCTCTGGAGTTAGATGATAATTTTATCGAAAACGCAATTTCCCAAAATTGATTTTAAGTTTTTTAAAAAAGTATACCTCTAAAAAATCTGTTTTTTTCTTTTATTAAAAAGTTTGATATCGATTTATGGGGCGATGAGAAAGCAGAATATTTTTATTTGATCGTAATCATATTTGAATTAATGCGTAAAGATTGGGAGGTGAAGAGGTTATCTCTATCTCGTGTATAGGGATCTGACCTATTCACCATGGCATCTGGTGGCGTATAGTGAACTATTTCCGGACTTCATGAATTACATTACAAAATTTATACAGTATACTACCGACCCTCACCGCGGGGTGCCACGGGACCATTTTCCTATGCAGCCTTAGAAAATGCTCTGGCAGCTTCATAATATTTTCTGGAAAAAATTTTTTTTTGTTTATCTATAGGTCTATCGAAAAAACTAATACCGCAGTAAAATAGGACATAATTAGCTATTCATTTTATGCATATCATTATTTTTTTTTTATTAGTTTTTTAATAAATGCTCCGCTAGCATCATGTCGACTTAGCAGAGCACTTTTGAAAATTGATTTTCTCTGAACCTATGGGAGCAGGAATATTCTCTCTTTGGCAGTAAAATCGCACATAAAAAGCACACAATTTTGGTGCTATCCATTTTTCCGATATCGAAAAAGGCTTCGCTAGCTTCACGGGTATTTTATTTTTTTTTTTATTCATATAATACTTTTGTCACAGTTTTCAATTTTTTTTTTAATTCCACTGCAAGCGCGTTTAAATTGCGTAAAAAACATGACGGTCAATGTTTTTTTTACACCTCTAGATTAACTTCTACTTAAGAAAATTATTATCTGAAATTTTTTTAATTTATAACTAATTACGAGTTAAATAAAAAAAAAAAAAGTACGTGTGTCATAGTCATCTATATGTTACCTTATGTCGATATGTACGCAACAAATAACAATATATTTACTGAGCAAGAGGAAGCAAAGGGTGGTCGTATCGAAAAAAATTGATATCGTCCAGAGTTACGTGTTTTTGCCAAAGTCGACATACTGTGACATATATAAATGATCATTTAGTGCACCTATATATTTTTTCAGAAGTTGTAATAAAATTATTCAAATATAAAAACACTTAAAATCTTAAAAACAGTAAAAGCTTCTAGGGATTTTTTTCGTTTAATGTTGTTAAATATTCTTATATTTTTTCAGTCAGTAATTTTTTAAACTTTCTGAAATTATCTCGAAAAGATTCAATATCTTATTTTTCGATGTTTTATCTTCCTGCCAACTAAGTATACGGAGCCCTCAACATTTCACTTTTCGAACTATTTTACTGATGCCATCATTCATATTGTCCACATTTTTGTGTAAAATACATGTCACTTACATGTGCTGTAAGTTACTCTATAATTTGCTCGTTTACCCAATACTGGTTATAACTATATTTGTCACAAATGATGAACTAATTATTTAAAAAAATTCAAGCGACTCCAATTCAATTGTGTGCAATCATCATCATTATCACTTATCCCGAAAAAATATCTTCTTATTTAAAGATAATTATAATATACAAACAAATATAAAAATAAATGTATCACAATTATCACTATTGTACGTTATCAAAAAATAACAGCCGCGAGCGGCTGCAATATAATATTCGAAGCTGTAGAGATTTATTTTTGCGTATCTGTTGATTACTTTAAGTTCATCTCATTTTTTTTGATGAGTGTATTTCAGTGTTTTATTTACTGATAAGAATTTCCTTGTGAATCGAGCTCACTGATTTATCATTAATAAATTATTATGTATTAAAAAATAAATAATATGATGATTGGTTGAAGGCTTAATCATACTTAAAGATTAAGGAGAGGCTGAATTAAGAATGGTTACATGTTCTGTTACATTATGTTTCATGTATTAGAGACCATCAGCAACGAAAGCAACATGTTTTTTTTGGACAAGACTCAGGTTTCATTCTGTCGTTGAAAATAAAAAACCATTATTCAAATCAGTACAAGTTACATTGTTATTTGTTCTAGCTATCAATTCTTAGGACTACTAGAAAGTATTTCTCTACTCGAAACCCTATCAGAAAATCTGAAGAGTCTTCAATACAAACTGTTCCAGAATGCGCTGACGTCGTTATAATTGGTGAGTAGAAAAAAAATATTATCTGGTTTTTTTACAAAAAAGAAATGACGCATAAATTAAAGAAAATTGGTTTGACCGTCAAACGAGTTTAGTCTGCATGATTTACCCTAGTAGTATCTCATGAAACTTGTTAACTTTATTTTATTTGTGAATCACTTTATTTTTTTATTATTTACTACTAACTTGATTAAAAAAAAATTGAATTCTTATGTTTTGGTAAAATATTTAACTTTTTCAAAAAATTATTTTTTTCGAAATTAGACAATTTTTGGAATGAGAATTTATTTATTTATTTCGATATAATAATTATTATTTGATAACAAAAATTAGATTAATTCATTTGAAAAACATAATTGATTGATTTATAATAATTATTAATCAATCATTATTAGATATCAGAATCTACGCTAATCATACATTTCTGTTTGTAAATAAAAAGTCAAATAAACAAAAAAAATATATAGTCAAGCACTCGAAATTCATAAATCTAATAAGGCTCGCAAAAAACAAAAAAAAATTTTAGCCATAATAGACTCGTGGGTTTATTATTTCAGGTGTAAACATCTTTGGCGCAAGGAGACTAAAGATTAGATATTATATTTAATATATTTTTTTTTACTCAACATTATATTAAGGTCGAAAGTAAAAACTAAAGGTGAACCAAGTTTAGGTCCGCGAGGGCGTCTATCTACCTATACTTAAAAAAAATATATTTAGTGCCCCAACATCCCAAATCTATTCGCTATACTGTTAAATTATCGTTCTTTGTGTGGAATTTCGTCTATCCATATAGACACACATACTACCGTAATCAAAAAAAAAATGATCGTGAAACGTTGCAATCACGTATACTGAGTTGTGTGCTTGGAAGAATATGAGACAGCACGACGGATAAGTAAGTGAGTAAACAGAATACCCGTGAAGCTAGCGGAGCCTTTTTCGATATCGGGAAGTTGGATAGCACCATAATTATGTGCTTTTTATGTGCTATTTTACTGCCAAAGAAAGAAATTTTCTGCTCCCATAGGTTCAGAGAAAATCAATTTTCAAAAGTGCTCTGCTAAGTCGACATGATGCTAGCGGAGCATTTATTAAAAAACTATTAAAAAAAAAGAATGTAATGCATAAAATAGAGTGCTAATTATGTGCTAATTTACTGCGGTATTAGTTTTTTCATATGACCAATAAATAAACAGAAATAAAAATTTTCCAGAAAATAATATGAAGCTGCCAGAGCATTTTCTAAACTAGATCGAATTTAGAAAAATATAAACTATCAGAATAATGTGCTTTTTATGTGCTATTTTACTGCTAAATCAGATATTTTATTGCTCCTATAGTTTTCCAGAAAAAAAAGATATACCTTAAGGACTCATGATTCTTGAGGAAAATTTTTTTTTTTGAGAAAACTATTGGAGCAATAAAATTGAGGTGAGTTTTATTAAGAAGCACATAAAAAAAACTATAAAATCAGATGTTTAGTTTCAATTAAATTTTGAAAAAATTCATCAAAATAGATAATTATTCAGGCTTTCATTTAAGCCCAAAAAATCAAAAATATAATAACGGGAAATTATCTTTACTTTCGACCTTAATATAAAGTTTCTTTGTTTTTCTCTTTATAATTCTTACTCAGCTGTTTTTTTTTTTTAAAGTAATTTTATTTTTTTAAAATAATATAAATACAATATTTTTATAAATTTAATCTTGGAAATATCAGTAACTATGCACTTTAAAAAAATGTATCTGATATTGGTTAACCAATACTTGAAAGTTTTATTATTGTTATTATTGAAATAATTGATGTTAATGTAATTATCATCCACTATTATCCACAAATAAAAATTATACAGCTGTATTACGAGAAAATAAATGAATTAATTCGAGTATCTTAAAATTTGTTGTAACTGATATCGATGTACAATCGAATACTGAAAATAAACACTTGATTTTCGTTTTGAAAAAATATTGATTTGATAATTGGAAATTATTTAGTGGATTATTAGGTGAAATCATATTCATTGGACATTCATGTTTATAAGAAGTCTGTGTTATTGCTGCATCAAATTTTCATTAATAAATTCAAATGCACCATATTGTTAAGAAAGTTCCAAATGTAAAATATGAAAAGAACAACAAGCAACATAATAACGATCAGTATCACGTGAAAATTATACAATTTATAAAACATGTTATAATATTGATTATCTATCAGCATCAATAACTATAAATTTTAGAAAGATATACCAACTGATTCATTTTTCTGTAATATACCTTAAAAAATAGTTGGTAAGATGAACAGATTTGTAATATGATGATGATGATGATGATCTTTTTTTGAATTGAAGGAGGTGGAAGTGCAGGATGCCACGCACTGTATTATTTAGCCAAGCGCGGATGTAAAGCAATTCTTTTAGAAAAGTCAAAATTAACTTCGGGAACAACATGGCACAGTGCGGGAATGTTTTGGCGTCTACGCCCTAATGATATTGACATACAACTTCTTGATTCAACTAGAAAACTGCTCATTAATTTAGAGAGAGAGACTGGTATTAGTCCTGGTTGGACCGAAAATGGTGGACTATTCATTGCTCATAACAAGGTTATTTTCAATTGATTATTTGCAAGTATCAATTGTTAAATTTAGTTGTATCTCGATTTTTTAACTTAGACTAGAATGGAGGAATATAAAAGACTTATGACTGCTGGTAAATTTTTTGGTGTTGAAGCACATGAACTGTCACCAAAAGAAGCTAAAAGCTTGTATCCATTATTGGATGATAAATCATTTACTGGAGCAATATACAGCCCTCATGATGGTACGGTAGATCCAACCATGCTGGTTAATTCCTTGATGAAATATGCAAGAAGTCAAGGAGTCACGGTAAATATTGATATCAATAGTTCCTATTTTTTAATGATTATAAAATTTGAGAAAAGTTTTTTAACTCCTCCAGATAAATATTAATTCTTCGAGTTGATAAGTTTCAAAAATTCTATATATAACGACTCATCCTAGAGGAAAATCAGGTCAGATTCTGACCTGAAATAGATGTGATAACTTAATTTCAAATCCAATTTGAATCGAGATGTAACGCGTCTTTTTAGGGTTTCCAGCTAAAGCTGGTCGGATCTACTGAGCTGAAAAAATCGACAAAAACATATAATTTTACATTGATCAGTTTATGATTATATTGATGTAGGATGTGTATATAGGAGAAATAGCATAAATGTGAATATTCTATCTAACTTAACTAAAGTTATTGTCTCTTAGTGGGACTCAAAAATCAGATTACCTACCACGCCTTGACACTAACACTATTTAACACTATTACGTTTATTATAAAAATAAACTCAACTTTTTTCTTACCTAGCATTTATATATACCTTTCCAATTATATATACCTTAGAAAGATCTACTAACTATGCATGGGTAATAAAAAATTACCCGCAATTATATTCCTTAGTATTTATATATACTTTAGCAATTATATATACCTTCTTCTTTTTATTAACTAGGAGTAGAGTAACTATTAATTCTTATCAACTAGGTATACTTATAAGAAGCACTACGAATCGTAGAAAGGCCAAAATCAAAGAATCCTTGACCCTCACCGCGGTGCCACGGGACCATTTTTCTATGCAGCCCGGAATTCAGACCCAAGGCACCCCGCGGCGAGAATCATCGATTATAGCATTTTTTCATATGCGTAGTGACCCTTTTAATTTGACTAGTTTTACCAATATAGAATGAAAAACTTAGTTTATTTTTCCGGACTTGGGAAAAAAATTTTTTATACCCATGCATGGTTGGTAGATCCTGCTAAGGTATATATAATTGCTAAAGTATATAATTGCGGGTAATTTTTTATTAACCACCCGAACAGAAAAATCTCAATCTTAAACGAACTTAAAATCCTTTGAAGTCTTAAAACGCGCTTTATTTGTCTAACTAGGAAGTCTTCGGAAGACTTCCTATGAAAGACTTCGGGTTTGCAAAGTCTTTCTATGGAAGACCTCAGGCTTTCGAACCCTTAAATATAAAGTCTTAAAATGAAAGACTTCGAGCTTCTGAAGTCTTTCAATGGAAGACCTCTGGCTTTCGAACTCGGAGTCTTTCATTTTTTTTTTTTTTTTTTTTTTTAAATTTGTAAAATTTTTCCAAAAAAAAAAAATCTGCACGGGATCGATCACAGGTTTCTTGGGTGGAAGTCGGATAGGTTGACCACTCAACCACATCATCAATTGAAAATAAGTGAATATATTTACTACTTAGACTTTGAGTTTCTAATTTTTGTTATTTTAAAAAATTTTATAACATGAAAACTTGAATAAATATTTAGAGTGAATTGTAAAATTAAATACACTACAAGCAATCAAACTTGAATTTTTTTTTTTCAAATAATATATAAATCAAAAAAAATTAACCAATAACATCAATTAATAAATGATAACAGCTACGTATTAATGAAAATCCGCGAAATATAGTTTTTTAATATAGAATAAATGATAAAAAACTTAACAATTTTATATCAGGCAGTTTGAATCTTTTCTAAGTCCCCTAATTTTCATTGAAGAAAGTTTTAAAGTCTTTAATTTTAAGACTACAAGCTTTCAAAATCGTACTTATTGAAAATTTTTTTTTTTAAACCTAAAAACTTTCGAAGTCTTTTAAATCACGCTTCTAAAAGACTGAGAATTTGAACCCTTTTGAAGTCTTTCGAATCAAGAGGTCTAGAAAGTTAGCACAACCTTTATGGCACAATCACTTGTTACTATAATAGGAATTTTGTGCAAATTATGTGCAAATTATTCATTTTTGTGCACTTATATATTTTTTTTAATTAATAGTTGTGCTACCTTAAACCCAAGATAGCACAACTTTTTTGTTTATCAACATAGAGAAAGGCTGTTAGGGCCATAATTTTGTGCAAATTATGTGCAATCTAGTGTGTAAATTTCAACTCAATCGGATGATAATTATTTCCTGTATTGATTATTCATTTTTTTTTTCTACTGGTTGTGCTACCTTAAAGCTAAGATAGCACAACTTTTTTGTTTATCAACATAGAGAAAGGCTGTTAGGGCCATAATTTTGGCCATAAAGTTGTGCTATCTTGGGTTTAAGGTAGCACAACCAGTAGAAAAAAAAAAATAAATAATTAATATAGGAAATAATTATCATCCGATTGAGTTGGAATTTACACACTAGATTGCACATAATTTGCACAAAATTATGGCCCTAACAGCCTTTCTCTATGTTGATAAACAAAAAAGTTGTGCTATCTTAGCTTTAAGGTAGCACAACCAGTAGAAAAAAAAAATGAATAATTAATACAGGAAATAATTATCATCCGATTGAGTTGAAATTTACACACTAGATTGCACATAATTTGCACAAAATTATGGCCCTAACAGCCTTTCTCTATGTTGATAAACAAAAAACTTGTGCTATCTTGGGTTTAAGGTAGCATAACTATTAATTAAAAAAAATATATAAGTGCACAAAAATTAATAATTTCGCACATAATTTGCACATAATTCGCACAAAATTCCTATTATAGTAACAAGTGATTGTGCCATAAAGGTTGTGCTAACTTACTAGACGAAGTTCAGCAAAAATATTTTATTTTTGAGTAAAACTACTTAAAGTAATAGAGCCACTACGAATTTGGAAAAGGCCATAATCTGTGATAATCCGCCGAATATATATATATTTTTTTAGGTACATCTATTTTCTCAGCTATTCGTTTTTTTTTTTTTTTAGTATAAATAAAAGCAGGTAGATTTTTTCGGTAGTGCCTCGAGTCAAGTATGAGAAAGAAATATAAATTATTTATGATTCAATTTGTTTTGTAATGATCCCATAATTCGATGTCAAGCTTTTATTTTTTAAAAAAATCAGATTTTTTAGTGCCTTATTTTTTTTTTTTATTGAACAATCAAATTAACGGTTGCGATTTTTTGGCTGAAAAACCAGATTTCTGATTTTGTTAAGTTGGTAGTACGGTATAAGATTATAAATTTTTTTTTTTTTTTTCTTTTCTCACTTGCTCATTTTTGTTGGCTGCACTGCAGAGTTGACATATGAATATATGATAAATATTGCAATATTGTATATTAAAAATAATAAACATCAAATGATACACCGGTAAAATAATTATAAATAAAAATTAAACTTGATGATATATAAATTGTGTATGTTACAAAAAAAACTTTACAAAAAGATGTGATATCTAACAAAAAACAAAAAACAAGTATTTTGAACAAAAAAAAGCGTCAAGTATTCGAAATTGTAGTCAATTTGTAATGTAACTTGTTTTGTCATTAATAAATTTTTTGATATAAAAAAAAATATGATACAATAAAAACCAACGAAGAAATTTTATTTTCGATGTATGTAGTTGAGGCTGAATGTCATTACCAAAGTAGAACGACTCTTTGGGTTTAACGAGGCACCCTTACAACCATGGTTTAGAAAAAAAAGAGCACCCTCTTTTGTCATAAATTTGTATACTTTACTGTCGCGTTTTTAGTTATATGAGTTTGATCAGCCTATATTTACGAACACTAATACCACTTTAGCAAGAAAATTCCTGATCGTGAAACGCCGCATGTAAACTACTTGGACTTATAATGGGTGTGTGTGATCATGATACAAGAAATAAAGCAAAACAGACAGAGAGAAGAGAACATCGTTGCGAAGTTTACATTTTCTATGTATTGTTCGACAGTTGATGAGCGTCAATTTTTGTATGAATGAATTATTAACTTTTACAATTCGTGATAGATATTGATAATTTTTTTTTTATTATTTTCGTTATTTGAAAAAGTATAAGCTGTAGTAAAATGAAGGTTTTCTGTGAGAGCTTTTTCTCAATAGAAGTGGAAACGTGCTGATGCTCCTTATGCTTGTGTGTTATAAAGCTAAATTCTTGTTAACTTTGACCTAATTATCTCGGTTAAAACGTGATAGAAAATTACAAAAAAAATTTCATAAAATAGATCTTCATTTCACTTAAAAAATGATCCTACTTTAATCGAAATCTGTGAGAGGTAATTTTTTTTAAATATTTTGACATTCAGCCTTAAATCTAAATTGTTGAAAAAATAAAATAAAATAAAATAAAACAAAAAAATTATACTTGACCTCGCTATACATGAGATTGAATAATGTTGGCATAAAATTTAATTTTCTATTTTTTATTTACGAAAAAATTACGCGGGGTCGAGTTCAATTTTTTTTTTTTTTTAATTTTATTTTTTTCTTTCAACAATTTCGATTTAACTACATGTATCGAAAATAAAATTTTTTCGTTGGTTTTTATTGTATCATATTTTTTTTAATATCAAAAAATTAATTAATGACAAAACAAGTTACAACTCAATCTTTTCTTAACATATTCGTCTTTTTAAGCACTACAATCCCATAGTGAATAATAGGTTTTACACCAGAAATCGAATATGTTATATACTATATAAAAAAAAAAATTAGATTTCGTCCTATCTTCGTGAATAAAAGTTGTCATTTTTGGCTATCATAATGATAGATAACTCAAAAAAACCACGTCAGAAAAAATTCAAAAAAATTAACAACATAGATAATTATTTCATTTAAAATATGAGCTAAAAATAAAAAAAATCGAGCAGAAATTTAATTATTGGCAAGCAACCTTTAAACTTCAAGCAAAACTAGTTTTTGCGACAAATAGTTTTTAAGTTAATATCTTTTTTGGTTCTGGCAATGAGAAAGTTCGGATCTCTCTCCTGTTTTCTCACGTTTAACTTCGTACATTGGTAATAGATATATATATCCTTTTCTAAAAACCTTCAGGTGTTTAAGATTAATTTTTCTTTATCCGTTTGCATGTAGATTAATGATTAAAATATTTAATCGATTTCTTTTAATAATTAACAAGTGAATTATTACAAAATATTCTATAAAATAATTATTCGACAATTAATATGACTTAATCAATGAGAATCATTTTGAGTATGTTAAATCGACCAAGCATGGTTATCGATTAAAACAATTTATCATTTACCAATGTACCTAGTTCAAACGATAGAACTAGATCTTAATAATCAACCAACAAAAATATAGTTCAGTAAAGTTAATTAGAATTAGTGTTAAAATAAATATTGTAATATTCGACTAAACGTGGAGATCACAGATGTCAGTGAATGCTACCATTCCAGAATCCAACATATATTTTTGTAAAGTAATTTTATTGTAAACGCATTAAAATAATTACCAACGTTGTAAGTAATAATAAGAGATAAGTTAACAAGCCTTTCTTATTTTTATATAACCATTTTACTTAATTGTTCTATACCTAATCAAACATTCAAATTTGTAAATTATTAACATTAACATTTTGACAAATTCAAAGTATTAAATTCAGTAGTAAACTTTTAAAAAAAAAAAAAAAAAAAATCATAGTAAACTTTTATTTTTATGTTCTTTTATTTTATTTATTATTTAATTTACGTGATCCTATCCAAGTAAAATATAACGTCCTTTCCGTCCGTTATTTCGGTGTGCTAGAATCCTGTCTATGATGCTGTATGGCTAGACTAAAATACAGGCACAGTTTTATAATACATTTGAGTAAATTAATTGTTTCAAGAATATAATGATATTCCCCGTTTAATTTATTCATATTGTAACAAGTTCAACAAATAAAGAATAAATGGTCTTTTTCCTGAATACATTTTTTTCCTTTACCTATTTGTTTATTTAAAAATATTTTAAAGACATTTATTTATTTAAAAACAAAAAATAAATTGTCTTTTTCTTGAGTCTATTTTTTTAGCTGCTTGTTCTTTTAACTTTTTTAATAAATGAGTTCCTGAAAATAAAATAGCTAAAAAAAGAGATGCACTTAAGAAAAGGCACATTATTGAATAATTATTGCTAGGATAAATATTTTTCTGCCTGCATCTATTTCCTAAGCTGTTTTTTTTTTTCATTTTCTTGATGAATAAATGCCTGAAAAAAATTGTTCGATAAACAATCAGCTAAAAAATAAAATGTACTTAAAAAAACCAATAATTTCTGTTGAAAATATTTTTTTGGCTGCATCTATTTTTTTAGCTTTTTGTTTTCATATTATTTTTATTTCATTTTAATGATTGACAGTCAATAACAATACATTTTAGCTTTATGTTTCCGACTAAAAAAAGAGAATCAGTAATAATAAAATAGTAGTAAATGTAATTTTAATGAATCATGTTTTCAATATTACAGCTATATAAACGAATAGAGATTGTGATACTTATTTTTTTATCTACTATATGAAAAATCTCGTGTCCCGGTGTTTGTCGCCAAACTCCTCCGAGACCGCTTGACCGATTCCCTTGAAATTTTCCATGGATTTTCCTCATGACTGCGAATCAAATGTGTCCCGGTGTTTGTCACCAAACTCCTCCGAGACCACTTGACCGATTCTCTTGAAATTTTCCATGGATTTTCCTCATGACTGCGAATCAAATGTAAACTATATTTCAACCCTTTAATTTATAAGGGCAGTTCACCCTTAAGGGAAAAAATGGAAATCCCATTATACGCCATCTATACTTTATGTATAAATACATACGATGGTCCGTAATGCAGTTTTCATCCAAATAGTTATACGAATAATATATACATATAATATTTGCATCTAATAAGCCTAAGGTTGATCAAATAAAAATAAACTATTATATGAATTCTATTGGAATTTTTTTGGAGAATATTGGAGTGAAGTTAATTTTCTTTGGGAGTTGATGCTTTAATTAATATTAACTAATTGAGATTTAGGGGCGCAGGCAGCCTGGATTTTTTTGATTTTCAACTTTTTCAAGTTATTTTTTTTTAAATGGATAGATAATTCTTTGGAGAATTATAAAATGCAAAAAAATTTCATTGGGAAGTCTTCAATTAATTATTAAAAATTATTATAATTTTTAAATTGTTGCTATACGCTCATCAATCATTTCGGTCAATTGCGCATTCCTATACTTCTAAACCCTAGCATGGATGTGTAAAAATGTGTTTATGATCAAATATGTAATCGTTTTTCCTGATTTTAAAGACTAAATTATATAACAAACAATATAGGTTCGAATACTTATTTCGATTTAAATAATAAGTAAATACGTTTTTTTAAGAGTAATTATAAAAATAAAGCTGTTACACATATACACGTCTACACATACATGCTAGGGTTAGGAAGTATAAGAATGCGCAATCGATCGAAATGATTGATCAGCGCATAACAACAATTAAAAAATTTTAATATTTTTTAATAATTAATTGAAGAACTCCCAATGAAATTTTTTTGCATTTTATAATTTTATAATTCTTTAAAGAATTATCTATCAATTAAAAAAAAAATAACTTGAAAAAGTAGAAAATTAACAAAATCCAGGCTGCCTGTGTCCCTAAATCTTAATTAATTAATATTAATTAAACCATCAACTCCCAAAGAAAATTAACTTCACGCCAAAAATCTCCAAAAAACTCCAATAGAATCTATATAATAGTTTATTGTGATTCTATGCGTATTTTTATATGTATAAATATTTATATAATATACATATTCGCTCAAATCATATGTTGACTGTATATATACATGTATATTTTTTTTACATTTACTGCAGATATTTCAGTATAATAATGATGTGAATATTTATTTTCCTTTGTAAATATTAATTATTCAATTTTGTCAAATTGAAAAGTTGATAAAATGAAATAAGTTAAGTCAAACCTATAGTGTTTTGTAGGAATATTTTATATCGTAATAAAACGACTTCAAATTTTTAAAATTATGTTTTGGAAGAATTTGTAAAATGAATTATTATTACTTTTTTTTAAATATTATTTGAGAATAATTATAATTCAAAATTATTTACATCTTAAGTTTTTTCGTTCATTTACAAAGTAATTCAAACAGAGCCAGAAAATTTAAAATTAAATATCACTATTTCTTCAATAAAAAATTAGTATATGACCGAGAAATTGGAAATAACAATTCAAATAAGGCCCAGAAAAAGAAAAAATTCATGACCATTTTCACTCACATTTCGTTGAATAAAAAAAAATGATAAGCCCAAAAGACCAAAAAAAAATATATTAAACTGTATAAAGGGAGTATCTCCACGCAAATAGAAATAAAAAGTTTAGGTTACAGCACTGTAAGAATTAAAACAAAAAGTCTATGTTGTAGCCCGAAATTTTTGCTTGATAATGTACAAATTTTAGCCAACCACGGCCAAGTCGTATACTAATAAAAATTGACTGAGCGCAACATTAGAGTGTCGATACACGATCGAATAGGTGTCGACGCATCCGCTAGGGTATCTTATTTTCAGGAACTCATTTATTGAAAAAGTTAAAAGAACAAGCAGCTAAAAAAATGGACTCAAGGAACAGACAATTTATTTATTTATTTTTTTTTAATGAATGCCTTCATATTATTTTTAAGTTAACAAATTGCTACAGAAAAAATGGACCTAAGAGAAAAAGACAATTAATCTATTTTTTTTAAATAAAAAAATTATTTTTTTAGAAACAAACAGTGGAAGAAAAAGTTGAACTCAAAAAAAAGACAATTTATTCTTCATTTTTTACATATATAAATTCCTTTGAATTATTTTTTAATAAACAAATAGCTAAAGAAAGAGATGCACTCAAAAAAAGAATTTAATTCATTTATTCAAAAAATAAAAAATAAATTGTCTTTTCTTGAGTGCATTTCATTTCGTAGGTATTTGTTCTTTTATTTGAAGGCATTCACTTATTTAAAATAACAAGAAGCAAATGGTCTTTTTTGGAGTCCATTTTTTTCTGTCCCTGGCGGAAATGGTGAGAGCGAAGCCAGAGCAGAACAATATCGCTTTTGTCACCTGGGCGATAGCAAAACCAGAGAAAAGCCAGAGATAATAAATATCGAAAATTAATTAGACCAAACGTGAATTTTGGCTGTCTATGAATATATTTTTTAAGATGAATTGTTATTTTACCTCTTGGTAGCAAAAACATTAATTTAAACACATAAAAATAGTTAAAACAAGTAATAATAAAGTTGGCAAATTTTGACGTTTTGAGGTTGACTTGAATCGGCTAGGTACAAAAGTCCCTAGCGTAAAGCAATAGTAAATCCAGACCTTTTCCAGAGTAAATCCAGAGTTGTAAAAATGGCATTTATTTATAACAATAGTAATAATTATTAATAAACAATAATAAATTAATATATTTTATTGAATTTTAGAGATTTTTTAATTGTTTAAATTAATTTTTTGTAAAAAAAAAAAAAAAACACATCAATCTCTGGCGATACAAAAGCCAGAGCAAAGCCAGAGCAAATCCAGAGTGAATCCAGACCAAAGCCAGAGCAAAGCCAGAGCAAATCCAGAGTTGTAAAAATGGCATTTATTTATAACAATAGTAATAATTATCAATAAACAATAATAAATTAACATGTTTTATTGAATTTTAGAGACTTTTTTATTGTTTAAATTAATTTTTTGTAAGAAAAAAAAAAAAAAACACATCAATCTCTGGCGATACAAAAGCCAGAGAAAAGCCAGAGTAAAGCCAGAGTAAAACCAGACCAAAGCCAGAGCAAAGCCAGAGCAAATCCAGAGTTGTAAAAATGGCAATAATTAATAACATTATCAATAATTATTAATAAACAATAATAAATTAACATGTTTTATTGAATTTTAGAGACTTTTTTATTGTTTAAATTAATTTTTTGTAAAAAAAAAAAAAAAAAACACATCAATCTCTGGCGATACAAAAGCCAGAGCAAAGCCAGAGCAAATCCAGAGTGAATCCAGACCAAAGCCAGAGCAAAGCCAGAGCAAATCCAGAGTTGTAAAAATGGCATTTATTTATAACAATAGTAATAATTATCAATAAACAATAATAAATTAACATGTTTTATTGAATTTTAGAGACTTTTTTATTGTTTAAATTAATTTTTTGTAAGAAAAAAAAAAAAAAACACATCAATCTCTGGCGATACAAAAGCCAGAGAAAAGCCAGAGTAAAGCCAGAGTAAAACCAGACCAAAGCCAGAGCAAAGCCAGAGCAAATCCAGAGTTGTAAAAATGGCAATAATTAATAACATTATCAATAATTATTAATAAACAATAATAAATTAACATGTTTTATTGAATTTTAGAGACTTTTTTATTGTTTAAATTAATTTTTTGTAAAAAAAAAAAAAAAAAACACATCAATCTCTGGCGATACAAAAGCCAGAGAAAAGCCAGAGTAAAGCCAGAGTAAAACCAGACCAAAGCCAGAGCAAAGCCAGAGCAAATCCAGAGTTGTAAAAATGGCATTTATTTATAACAATAGTAATATTATTGATAATGTTATTAATTATTGGCATTTTTACAACTCTGGATTTGCTCTGGCTTTGCTCTGGCTTTGGTCTGGTTTCACTCTGGCTTTACTCTGGCTTTTGTATCGCCAGAGATTGATGTGTTTTTTTTTTTTTTTCTTACAAAAAATTAATTTAAACAATAAAAAAGTCTCTAAAATTCAATAAAATATATTAATTTATTATTGTTTATTAATAATTATTACTATTGTTATAAATAAATGCCATTTTTACAACTCTGGATTTGCTCTGGCTTTGCTCTGGCTTTGGTCTGGATTCACTCTGGATTTGCTCTGGCTTTGCTCTGGCTTTTGTATCGCCAGAGATTGATGTGTTTTTTTTTTTTTTTTTACAAAAAATTAATTTAAACAATTAAAAAATCTCTAAAATTCAATAAAACATGTTAATTTATTATTGTTTATTAATAATTATTGATAATGTTATTAATTATTGGCATTTTTACAAGTCTGGTTTTACTCTGGAAAAGGTCTGGATTTACTATTGCTTTACGCTAGGGACTTTTGTACCTAGCCGATTCAAGTCAACCTCAAAACGTCAAAATTTGCCAACTTTATTATTACTTGTTTTAACTATTTTTATGTGTTTAAATTAATGTTTTTGCTACCAAGAGGTAAAATAACAATTCATCTTAAAAAATATATTCATAGACAGCCAAAATTCACGTTTGGTCTAATTAATTTTCGATATTTATTATCTCTGGCTTTACTCTGGTTTTGCTATCGCCCAGGCGACAAAAGCGATATTGCCAGTTCCGCCAGGGGTAGCTATTTTTTTATGAAATAATAATTTATTTATTTAAAAAATAAAGAATTGTCTTTCTTTGGGTAAAATAATCTACATGCTTTTATTTATTTGGAAAAAAACAAATAGCTGAGAAAATGGATGTACCTGAAAAATATATATATATCTCAATAATTATTTAATAAATGCCTGAAAATAATTGTTAAATAAACATCATAGAGTATATCCATGTTCTCAGCTATTTGTTCTTTATTTTTTTAATAAATCAAAGCATGTAAATATTATTTTTAAATAAACAATTATTAGTGTTATTATAAATAGTCTTTTTTTGAGTGCATTTCTTTCTTTAGCTATTTGTTTATTGAAAAATAATTTGAAGGAATTTATATATGTAAAAAATAAAGAATAAATTGTCTTTTTCTTGTGTTCAACTTTTTCTTCCACTGTTTGTTTCTAAAAAAATAATTTATTTATTTAAAAAAAATACATAAATTGTCTTTTTCTCTTAGGTTCATTTTTTCTGTAGCAATTTGTTAACTTAAAAATAATATGAAGGCATTCATTAAAAAAAAATAAATAAATAAATTGTCTGTTCCTTGAGTTCATTTTTTTAGCTGCTTGTTCTTTTAACTTTTCCAATAAATGAGTTCCTGAAAATAAGATAGCTAAAGAAAGAGATGAACTTGAAAAGAGGCACTTTATATTGAATAATTATTGCTAGCATATATATTTTTTTGGCTGCATCTATTTTGTTAACTTTTTGTTTTCTTATTATTTTTGTTTCCTTTTGATGTTTGACAGTTAATAACAATATATTTTTGCATTATGTCTCCTACTGAAAAAAAAAAAATTAGTAATAATAAAATAGTAGTAAATGTAATTTTCATGAATTATGTTTTCAATATTACAGCTACATATAAACAAATAGTGATTGTGATACCTGTTTGTTTATATTGGTATATTTTTATTTTGTATTATAAAAAAATCAAAAACTTACCTCTAAATTTATTTATTGACTTATTGATATAAAATTAATTAATTTTTTGTTGATTATACTTCAAATTGTTGCATTAACTATAAAATAATTATTTTTTCACTTGTCAATGTACTTTAACAATTGCAACAAATCCATGTCAAAATGTAAACACAAAAACAACACACGTGACCGTGGAACCGTCCAGATGCAAGCGCCATCCTCGGCAACATTATATACTATACTTGCTCCATTCCGTCGGCGACAGTAAAATTAGCTAGTTTACGCTCCTTGTAGACCTCTATGATATCTGCATGTGTGTGATTTGTATATGGGGAGGGCTTTTTCAATTCACCAAGTTGAGAACCTTCTATCTTCAGAAAATTTCATAGTCAATAATTTCTTTATATATAAGGTCCCAAAAGCCGGTTTTAATTTTTTTAGATTTTTCGCAGCGCCACCTGCCCCTCCCCCTCGATTTTAGTAATTCGTCTCAAGAGGTAAGTACATATTTGCCCGTTTTTATTTTGATGAAAAATTTTATGCAGATTCTATGATGAAATTGATGAACATTTTTCATAAAATTGGAGTGGGCATTATATGCGAAGTATATTTTTTTTTTGCAAAATTTTGAATTTTTGAATTTTTTAAAATTTAAATATATTTTTTAGACTGAAAAAAAAAAAAATAAATAATATTTGTCTATCAAAAAAACGTTATATCGATTATTTTTTGAAAAAAATCGATTTTTTAACTCTCTTATATATTTTTTCAAGTTACGTATTTTGATAATTATTACTGTCGGAATTATTGTTGTCTGAATTATTATTGACGTAAATTATTTTCGGTAGAATTTATTATGTCGTGATTTTTATTGACGTGTAGCCCTTTTTTTCTGAATTTTACTGACTGCAAAACTGTTCTTTTCTTAAAAAAATTTTTCTTTTTTGAAAAATTCATGTCATGACAGCCAATAATATGTTATTAATTAAAAAGTGAGCCTCGACTTTTTTAATATTCAAATTCGTGAAAATTTTGAAAATTTTCGGAATTTTATCATCGATTTATATTCAAAATCAAAAAATCGAAATGAAAAATGTCTTGATAATTTGCGTAGATTTTCATTTTTAAGTTTTAAAAACTTCATAATTTTGAGAATATCCTTAATATAAAAATGTTGATTGTCATGAGAAAAGTATTTTAGAAAAAAAAAATTATTTTTTCTAACTACTTTCATTAAATGCAATTATTTCGTGGCTGGCATATATGTATATGTATAGCAAAACAACGCTTGCCGGGTCAGCTAGTATATATATAGTATAATTTTTTTTTTATTATTTTTATTTTTTTTTCAACAATTTAGATTTAAACTAAATTTAACTACATGTATCGAAAATAAAATTTCTTCGTTGGTTTTGATTGTATCATATATTTTTTCATATCAAAAAATTCATTAATGGCAAAACCAGTAACATTACAAATTGACTACAATTTCGAATTCTTGACGCTTTTTTTTGTACAAAATACTTGTTTTTTGTTAGATTTATATATACAATGAACATATGCACTTATTATATGTATATATTATTCGTATAACTGTAGTATTTTGCATTGCCTACCATCGTATGTATATATGAATAACGTATAGATGGCGTGTTGTATGGTTTCCATTTTTTCCTTTACGGGTAATAAATTAGAGGGTTGAAAAATAGTTTACATTCGATTCTCAGACCCAGGGTTGTTAATGTATAAAACATCCTTAGTTTTATCCATTTCTATGAAACGTCGCCACCTAGTGGCGAAATTGAGAACTGCCACCAAAACAAACAAACGAACCTTAATAAATTTGTTGTTATTAATATGTTTTTTTTTAAATATATGATTATCAAATTTGTTCATCAATAAATGATATAAATATTATGTTTATAAATTTTATAAACTTGTTATTATTAATTTTTATTAAATAAACAACAATTGTTAGACAGGTTAGAAGTGTACGTATAGTCGGTAAGAGGGAAAGTTTGAGCCTACGAGAGATCAGTTGGTTTTATCCGTTTTATGTTGTTTCAAACGTTTTAAACGTTTTATCCATGGATAATTGTAAACAATTCAAAAACCCTCCATTTTAACAACCCTGCTCAGACCTAAAGAAAATCCATGGAAAATTTTAAGGGAATTGGTTAAGCAGTTTGAAAGAAGTTTGGCGACAAACACCAGCACACGAGATTTTTATATAATTGATTTCGTATTATAAAGGAATCAAGAACTTGCTTATAAATTCATGCATCGACTTATTTATGTTAAATTAATTAATTTTTTGTTCATTATACTTTAAACTATTGCATAAATTATCAAATAATGATATTTTTACTTCTCAATTTTCCGTTTATATTATTTATTATAACAAATCTATGTAAAAATATAAGCAAAAACGTGAACGTGGAACCCTGCGAATGTGGAGCGCTATCCTTGGCAACGACATGTACTGGATTGCTCTATTCCGTCAGCGACAGTAAAATCAGCTATTTTACGCTTTTTGTAGACCTCCATGCTGTATATGACGTGAAATTGAAGTCCAATTATTAAATTCAATGAGAATATTTTTTTTATTATTTTTGAGCGAAAAATATTGAATACGTATTTTTTTTTTTTTCAAAATCTTTTGACTTATGATTTTTTCGATTTTGGTCTGTTTTGATTGTTTGAGTAATTTGGATTGTTTCAATTATTGGTAAAAACCAATTAATTGAAAAAATCTCAGCTTAGCATTTCTATTACTTCATTATTTAAACGAATAAACAATAAAATAATCGTCCTGACGCGCCGTCTGTTATAGTAGTAAGCATACCTGCGCGGTCGAGTTATGATTTCTTTCCGAAACTAGAAGTTTGTGTATGCTTATTATCAAAAAACTACTTATGTAATCAAAGGAATTCAATATACAAGGAAAAGTTTCATTATCATTAATAGTTTAAAATAAGAATTTAAAAAAAATTATTTAAACAATATTTATGGCATAATTTGTTAAATGCATTTTTATATTCGCTTATCGCTTTTCACTAGGAAGCACTTTCCCTTCTGCGCAGTGAACGATTTTTGAATTTTGGTTAGAGTTGCGATTTTACGGTTAATTTTATCAAAAAAAGAAATTGAGTACAAAAAGTACGCATTCAATGTAAATTCAGCATCAATTTATATATTTTTAAATTCAATTTTATACATTAAGATACGTTCTTCAGACAGTACAAAATTATACAAACAAAAAATAGTAATTCGAACGAGAGTTGAACCCCTGCCGTTAAGGCCCTTGTCGACTAGCATAGTTTTTCAACAAAGTTCTATGCCATAGCACTTTGGTCACTATATATCACCAAAAACTCACTAAAAAATGGCCGCTGAGGACTATGCTGGAAAAATGCTGCGTGCAGCATTTTGAGCATAGTTCTGCTAACTTCACACTCGTTTTTTTAGATGCAGCCAACTTTGAGAAAAAAAAAAAAAGCGGCATTTATAGCTCTTTTTGTTGTTCTTTGTTTACAGTTGTTTACAGTCTACATTAATTGATTGATTGACTGTCAGAATATCGTATTGTCATTTGTCAACAAGAGTAAACAAATAAAAAAGGTTATGCGTTTAATTATTTTTTGTTGTGATTTTACGAATGTTGGTAGAGCTGGAATCATTTCAATAAACGATTATAACGCCGCCCTATAGCCGTCATGGCTGAACTATTTCTACCCAAGCGCTATGCCATAGAACTTTTTAGAAAAACTATGCTAGTCGACAAGGGCCTTAATAATTCAATTGAGTTTTAGTGTTTGTAAAAATACAAGTAGTTTCAATTTGTTTTTATTCAATAAATTATCCGACATAAAAAATCCCGCATAATATGTAATATTTTTAGATAAATTCAGGATTCATTAATATAATATATTTTGAATTCGCTAGCTTTTGACTGGAATAATATATATTTCATTATTTAATTTTTGACTCACCGTCAATATCGTAAAATATATATATAAAATTATCCAGACGTACGCCGTATTTTATCCGAACGTACGCCGTATGTATGTCGTACTTTATCCGTACATGTAAAAAAGCCGTATGTAAAAAACAAAAAAATTTACATATGAAAACCAGCTGGTTCAATAGATCTTGAAATTATCTAAAGATATTATGCGGGATTTTTTTTTTTGACGGATAATTTTTAAACAAAAAAAAATTGGTTTTTGTATATAAAATTTTTTTTCTTCTATATACGGCCTATGTACGGATAAAGTATGGCATACATACGATCTACGTCTCGGTAAAGTATGGTGTTGTCCGGATAATTTTATATATACATTTTACGATATTGACGGTGAGTAAAAGATTGAATAATTGAATATATATTATTCTAGTCAAAAGCTACCGAATATAAAAAATATTATATCAATAAATCCTTGAATTATCTAAAGATATTATGCCGAATTTTCTCTGTCGAATAATTTTTTGAATAGGAAAAAAAAATTAAAACTATCAGTATTTTTACAAACACTAAAACCCAATCGAACTGATACGGCACGGGTTCAACATTCGCTCGAATTTTGTTTGTATAATTTTAAACTGTCTAAAAACATATTTGAATGTATAAAATTGAATTTAAAAAATATTATATTAATTTTTCCTGAAATTATCTAGAGATATCATTTTTCGTACCCAATGTTTTTTTTTAAATAAAATTAACAGGATTTTTTTGATTTTCTTCTATTTGACATATATTGTAAATATAAATGTCAAATAATTTGTTTTTTTTATATATATATATATATTTTCTTAATTTCAACTGAACTTAATCAATTGAGTAAAAATACATATTATATAAATTTCAAATTTATCTACAGATATTATGCAAGCTTTTTATTTTTCGACATATATTTATATTTAAAAAAAATTAATATAATAATCAAAACAAAATCACAGATTTATGGACCCCGAAATGCCTCAATTTTTTGTTTTTTTTTTTTTCTATCTTAATAATCAAAAAACGTGAATTGAAAAAATATCTCAAAATTTTGGAATATAGAGCTGCATAATTTGCTGAATAGAGGAAAAAAAAAAAAAAATGAGGCGTTTTTTCACAATAGCAATTGCATTGTGTTAATAACAATATAATAAAAACCGCCTCATTTTTTTTTCTTTTTCCTCTATTCAGCAAATTATGCAACTCTATACTCCAAAATTTTGAGATATTTTTTCAATTCACGTTTTTTGATTATTAAAGATAGAAAAAAAAAAAAAAAAAAACAAAAAATTGAGGCATTTCAGAGTCCATAAATCTGTGATTTTGTTTTGATTATTATTTCACTTATTTTGTTTGACCTGTATGAATAATTATAATTCTTAGCTATTGATACCTTACGATGATCGGTATTTACAATTAAAATTAAAATAAAAAAAAAAAATGATTATAATCACTTATAAATTCTAATTTTTTCACTTTAAATTACTTCGGGTTTTTATTTACTACATCATTTACTTATGTTACTACCGTTTTTTTTTTTTTTTTGTTCACAATAAAAAAAGTTATCTGTAGTTCAGTAAAAATTATATAAATATAAATTAAGTAAAAATTCATAAAATATATAAATTTATAAAAATATTGTACTCGAATAAATAAACATAGCTGTGTATACATCAAGAGCGAGATTAGTTTTTTTTTTTCTATTTAATTGAGCTAACCCGTTTTATTATTTTTTTTACATGAATAATAATGAATTGTTTATCATAGCGGACGACAAATTCAATAATTACTGATTTGTTTTTTGTTTTTCAAATTTAAATTTGATATAAATTGTAAAAAAAATGAGAAAACACAATTCAAAAAAAAAAAAAAAAATTAATTCTCACTCGGAAACTGTATAAATAATCGTTTTTTTTTTTTATTATAATTCATATCAAATTAAATTTTATAAAACCAAGAGTACATCAATAATCATCAAATTCATGGCCCGAATTTATAAACAATTGATATTCTTTACTTAAGGGTCAAGGATTATCTTTGATTTTGGCCTTTCTACGATTCGTAGTGTTTTTTATAAATATGCTTTTTTATTTATAAATATGTTCGCCACGGGACCATTTTCCGACATTGCCTGATCAATATTATAACCGCCCAACATCTTTTAGATACACACGTCCCAGATGACGATGTGGAAGTAGAGTCACCGGAACAACGTGCCCTTAAGGAGAGAGTTAAAATTGCACCAGAGACAGCGGATGCTCCTAAATGTGATATGTTACATGTCGCAATTGCGATTTCATCTCTTAAAAATAATAAGTCACCCGGGCCCGATTTTATCGAAGTCGAGGTGTTTAAAAAGGCGACCCCGATTCTAGGCAAAATTGTACGCTTTTACAATGGCTGCATTGAATATGCCCTCTGCCCGGACGCGCTTAAAAAAGGTTCCCTCAGAACCTCTCTTAAAGCATATGAAAAAGACCCTCATGATGCTAAATCATACAGGCCTATCTGTTTGCTACCTGTAATAGAGTAAGTATTTGAAAGGTTATTAATTACCCAGCTCCAAACAAATGCGCTTTTCCCAGAAAAACTTTCTAATCGGCAATATGGATTTATGATCGGAGGATCCACTGACGACGCAATCGTCGAGTTACGGCGAATGGTAGATAGCAGTAACGATGAATATACTGCCGTAGTATTATATGATACATCAGGAGCTTTCGATAACGTTTGGTGGCCCTCAATTTTTGACGGGTTACACAGGAACGGATGTCCTCAAAACATATACAAGGTAATCCACAATTACTTTATAAATCGTAGGGTAAAAATCTAATGGGGAACATCATTCCCCCAGGAATCAGTAGCGGGAACATCATTCTGGAACCTTCAGTTCGACGGCCTCGTCAAGGCACTGAAGGAAACAATCGAAGATAACTTTATTGCATACGCTGATGATCTACTGGTACTTGTTTCTGTCTTATCGCAGAAAGGACTAGCAGAGGAAGTACAGCGCGTAACGGATCAAATAGTAGAATTGTGTCATAGTCCTAAGTTAAGTTTATTTTGTCATAAGACGGAAGCGATGTTAGTAAAAGTTAACATGAATGCGCCTGAAGAAGACGGAACTTTCAAACCCCACGTCCCCGAATTCGTCAGAGGCAGATTGTTAACGTGACGCAAGGTAAGAAACGCAAGGGAAAACCTTCTTTTAACCACGAATTTGTTATAAATATTGGAGAACAAAGAATCAAGTTCAACAATACAGTACGTTATTTAAGTACATATAATTTTTTTTTTTTTTTTTTTCATTTAACAATTTAAACTTACATTAATCAAAAATAAATTTTCTTGTTTAGTTTTTCTATAGTATCATATGTTATATATTGTATATGTATCTGCATATAAAAAAATAATTAATAGCAAAATGAATTACATCACATTTCGAATACTTTTTTTTGTACATAAGATTTTAATTTTTGTTTTTTGTTAGATAATATATACACGGAAAAAAATTTCTGGTGAGTGCCACTGAAATAAGTTCAGTTACAGCACTTTGGTTACAGGCTATATTCGTTTAGTGATTGCAACCGTTTGTTCGGCTGTGAGAGCTGAACTTATTTCAAGTAATCAAGTTGAGCTATCACAATCATACGTATAGCTATGCCACTGATACTTGTATTCAGTTGTCCAACGATTTGTCTTTTTTGTCTAGGTATTTTTAAGATGGAAGATTAATATCAAAGACATTTGTTCATGCATATATTTGTGATTAATATTTCAGTCCACTAAAAAACCTTGAGAATATCAGCATGATTTTGTCAATAAAAGAAAATTATATTCTTTTTTTTATTAATGAAGCATCTGTCAAAGAACATAACCTCATTTACAGATTTGACACCCTGGTAGAAAAATACCGGCGACCCGACGCCCGCCCGACTTATTGCCCAACTTATTGCCCGACTCAACCTGTATAAAGCATGCTTTTTGCCTATATGCATATAGGCAAAGTCGGGCAGCGCTCACAAATTTCTACCAGGGCATAAAAATAATATTATTTTTAATAAATATCTCTAAGCAATTGAATAAAAAATTTTTTTTTGAGCGTCTAATGTACATTTTCTTTCTCATATATATTAAATCTAACAAAAAACAAGTATTTTGTACAAAAAAAAAGCGTCAAGTATTCGAAATTGTAATTAATTTATAATGTAACTTGTTTTGCCATTAATTAATTTTTTGATATAAAAAAATATATGATACAATCAAAACCAACGAAGAATTTTTATTTTCGATACATGTAGTTAAATTTGGTTTAAATTTAAATTGTTGAAAAAAAAAAAAAATTAAAATAATAAAAAAATAAATTATACTTGGTCCCGCTATACATGAGATTGAATGATGTTGACTTGAAATTTAATTTTTAATCTATGAAAAAACTACGTGGGGTCAAATATAATTTTTTTTTTTATTATTTTATTATTTTTTTTTAAACAATTTAGATTTAAACCAAATTTAACTACATGTATCGAAAATAAAATTTCTTCGTTAGTTTCGATTGTATCATATTTTTTTTTAATATTAAAAAATTAATTAATGACAAAACGAGTTACATTACAAATTGACTACAATTTCGAATACTTGACGCTTTTTTTTTGTAAAAATAACTTGTTTTTTGTTTTTTGTTAGATGTCACATCTTTTTTTAAAGTTTTTTTTTTTATCAAACACAATTCATACATCATTGAGTTTAATATTCATTTATAATTATTTTACCGGTGTATCATTTATTATTGATGTGGTTATTATTTTTATAACACAATATTGCACAATAATCATATATTCATATGTCAACTCTGCAAGGCAGCCAACAGAAATAAGCAAGAGAGAAAAGAAAGAAAAAAAATAATTATCTTATTCTATACTACCAACTCAACAAAATCAGAAAACTGGCTTTTCAGCCGAAAAATCGCAATCGTTAATTTGATTGTTCAATAAAAAAAAATAAGCCACTGAAAAATCAGATTTGTTCTTAAAAAAAAGCTTGACATCGATTTATGGGATCATTACAAGACTCCATATTTTTTAATTGATTCCATTTTTTTTTAATTGAATCTTAAACAATTGGGGAAGTAAGGGGTCACCAATGTGTCATGTATAATAAGGCACGGAGTTACTCTTACACACACATATATATTTCTTTTTCGTTACACTATTAAAAAAAATACCCCTAATTCGCATCGAATTCTGTTCATAAAGGTAGTGGTTCAAGCATACTATAGATTAGTATGTCGATAAAGAAACTCACACATTTTTTGAGGCTGAAATAATGTGTGAATTTCCAAAATAATGTGTGAATCTCTAAATGTCGATAAAATAGGGCTCCGAAAGTGGCGTCATCGGGTCGTCGAAATTGATAATATTGTGCATAGTAAATGTGTGTGTAAAAAATAAAGTCGTCTGTGTGTTTACCACAAGTTTTTTCTTGTTTCGGTTAACTTTGTCGTCTTGCTAAGTGCGTTATTTTTTAAATTCAAACAAAGCCAAATGATTAAGTATTATCAATATAATTTTAATTTTTAAATTCTTTTTAATTTTCTTCTTTTAAATTTTTTTTTATAGAAGATTTATGGTAATTTGTGATATGAATATTAATAAGGAGATTGAAGTTGAATAATAATAATAATAATAATAATAATAATAATAATAATAATAATAATAATAATAATAATAATAATAATAATAATAATAATAATAATAATAATAATAATAATAATAATAATAATAATAATAATAATAATAATAATAATAATAATAATAATAATAATAATAATAATAATAATAATAATAATAATAATAATAATAATAATAATAATAATAATAATAATAATAATAATAATAATAATAATAATAATAATAATAATAATAATAATAATAATAATAATAATAATAATAATAATAATAATAATAATAATAATAATAATAATAATAATAATAATAATAATAATAATAATAATAATAATAATAATAATAATAATAATAATAATAATAATAATAATAATAATAATAATAATAATAATAATAATAATAATAATAATAATAATAATAATAATA
>WSYQ01001465.1:0-122115 GCA_011426435.1 Lysiphlebus fabarum
TAAATATTTTTTATATTATCAATGAACAATTAATCATTTGGCAATTATTAGAAATTTTTAAAATAGTTGAAAATTTTTTTTTTTTTAAATAAAAAAATATATTAAAATAGTTTAAAAATAATAAAACAATAGATTTTATAGAAAAGTTTTTAAATCGATAAAATATGTGATATTAAATTTTAGTTATTCATTCAATTGGAATGATAATAATTTATTTATTAAATATTTTTTTAACATTTTATTTAATTTAAATAATTTTCCATTATTTTATATAAAAATAAATAAATATTTATAAATAATTACAAGCTAAAAATAATATTTAAAAAAAAAAAAACGAGATAAAAATAAATAATGACAGGGAAAATAGTTGAAAAAATAAAATAAATAATTAAAATATAAATTAAAAGGTATATTGAGAGCTAAAAAAAATATATATAATATATTTGTACATGTGTATATTTAAAGTTAGATGTAATTAGGAAATTTGAGATGCTTTGTGGAATTTTGAATGAGCCACAGTAATTACTACTCAGTGGTCTGACCTCATATTGACCATATTCACTTGAAATTTAAATTTTAGTTTATTTTTTTTATATTTAAAATTTTTGTAAACCCAATAATAAAATCATAAAAAGAAATTTGATTTTATTTACTTTTATATATTGTAACATAAATAATTAATTTAATTAATATAATTTAGTTAAATTAAAGTTGATAAAATAGTATAAATTTAATTAAATATTAAAACATACCTGTCAACTGATATCATACAGAGATTTAGTATACTTGCTGCACAACTCAATACGTCAAAGCTCACCCATAAATCACATAGTATTGGACCAAATACCCAACTTCCTAATACCTCATTTAATAAAGCCATTGGCATTACAAGTAGTGCTACGCAGAGATCACTTACTGCTAGACTTACTAATAAATAGTTGCATGGACGACGTAATTTTCGTACAAGGCATACCGCAACACAGACTAATATGTTTCCAATTATTGTCACAATAACTATTATTCCAAGTACCAAGGCCATAAGAATTGCCTGAAAATAATTATAAAATAAACAATTAAAATTTTAAATCATTATATTTTTAAAATAAATTGTAAATATTTTATTGCGTGACTCTAAAAAAAAAAAAAAAAGTAATCAAGATGTGTTATCATTTATCCTTGAAATTGAAAAAAAAGACTATTCAAAAATTTTATTTTATAAATCACGCAATATAATAATCTATAAAAATTTACAAAAATATTTATTATTTATTATTAAAATATAAATAATTATTTTGCAATATGCAATTTATTCTGTATTATTTAATTTAAACTCAAGTATTATTTATGAACAAGTCCAGGATGTTCGTTGGTAAAATTAGTCTGCTGATGAATGAACCATGGTTTTACTAGTAACTTTATTTGTTAATTATTTTTAATTATTAGAGGTACTCTCAGTTGACGAGCTCTACCAACGAATATTCTGGACCTTGTTTATGGATAAAAAAAAAAATAAATAATTAAAACAGAAAATAAGAAAATTCAAAAAATCAAACCTGAGTAGTTGTATAAGATGAATGTTTTCCGGGAAATCCCCGGAAAAAATAATCGTCTTCTTGTGTTGTTATCGGCGTCGTGAAATTTTGATGCCAAGTTGTATCCGTTATTTCGTCCTTGCCCTCCATACGATCTTAACCAATAACCCGGAGCATCCCAATCGCCCCTTTTACACACCCCTATGTCATTCTTTTTTAATATTTGGCCAAATGCCCACCTCACATTTTTCAATATTGTCAACAACCCAAGCATCTATCTATTTCACTCTTATCTTTATTTTTTTATATTTTTCTTATCAATAAATTTTAATATTACCACCACAAATTATTACTTCAAAAAATATCTACTAAATAATTCGTATTTCTTTTATTTTAAATTCAATTTTAATCACCACTTGAATTTGATACTGTAACTCCAATTATTCTGCAAAAAACAAATTCACATAAAAATTTTAAGATATAATTAATTAAATTATTTCATGTCAAAAATATAATTAAGTATATTTTTTTGTTTTTATTTTAATTCAAATCAACAAGCTATTAGTTGTTTTTTTTTTTTTTTCCAATAAACACTTAAACAACAACAATCCCATGTATGATCATCATGAGCGTGTTGGACAAGAGGCATCTTGTTGAGATTGTAATATCGATTTTTCAATTGCATCAGTTCAAATAAAGACCCTGGATAACAATATTGATTGTTTATTCTTTACAGTTAAAAAAAAAATACATTTATATGGAAAAAAAAAAAAAATAAATCAACAAATAGTTGTACGAGTTTATATACGAATACAGGAAATGAGGAACATATTGCATGCTAGAACAAAAAAATCGAATAAACATTTTTTGTAAAATTTTATTGTGTACATGTACACAAGTGAGAGAACTCGTAAAATTATTATATCTTTTTACCATCAAAAACTCGTCCTCATTTACCCATGAAAATACATAAATTTATTTATTTTTTCTTAGTTTTGATTTATTTTAATTTTTAATAGTTTTTCATTATTTTTCTTTTTTTTTTTTTTTTATTTGGTTATTGTTGGTAATAATAATTTTATGTATTTTTTATTTTTTTTTATCGTGAAAGGATTATTATTGTGATTATACTTTTTTTTTTTTTAACAATAAAAACTTGAAAGATAAGCATTGTCATATGTTTGTTGATGTGTTTTTGTGACACACAAAAAGATGGTATATATATTTTTTTTTTTATCAACAAACAAATGCAGTGCATCAATGGATAAGTGATTTTTTATCTTGTCGTACATCGTATATCATAGACAGGTATAATAAAATCCTCGATTTTATATGGTTGCTTATTTCAACAAAGCAACGCATTTATATTTTCTACTTTTTTATATTCATATTTATTTTTTAAATTTTATTTTTGCTTGAATATATATAAAATTATATCTGTTTTTACTTACCACTTTAATCCTGTGGTTTTTTTTTTTGAAATTTTAAATATACTTGGCTCATTTTTTTTTTGTAAAAAAAACATCCATATTTTTCTGTAAAATATAAAATAAAAAAAGTTTTAATATTTTTTATATATTAAAATTCTTAATAATATATTTTTAAGTACTTTTTTAATTTTTTACTAAGTATTTTTATTTTAATGAATTTTATCAATTTTTATAAATGAAGTTTTATTATTACAAACTTTACTTGTATATCTTTGAATTTACTATTATTTTTCATTGAATAGTCTTCAAGTTAAACTCAACTAAACTAAAATTTTATTCTATTAAATAATATTTATTTTCAAACTTTGAAAATCCAAATATTCAATTTCTATGAAAAAAAAAAAAAAAGCTTGATTATTCAAAAATACATTGCAAGTTTTTATTCAATTTTTTTTTACATTCATTTGTCATTGTTTGGCACAGAAGCAATAAAAAAAACTTGGCTGATACAAAAAAAAAAAAAAAAAAAAAAAAACATTTATAAAACTTTTAAAATTTTCTATTTTACTTTGATGTGTATGTTGGTAATGTAAATACAATTTTTTATTTTATTATATTTGCATTTATTAATGCGTTATATAAACCTGTACAACTCATTGTCGTTGATAGGATTTTTAAATATTCACTTGATATAACAAAAAACAATTTTAAAAATAATATTCGGTATTTTAACGTGATATGGAATTATTGTAAATTATTCTATGATTCTATGATTATTACAAAAAAAAAACTAACGGGTTTATATCATTCATCAAATTCCATTTACAATTTGAATAATCTTTTTACAAAAATCATTTTGAATTTCGTAAAAAATTAACTATTATTACTACATATTTTTTTTATTCAAAAAACAACTTTTATTATGCGCATTTTTTAACTTTAAAACATTCCCATTACTAGTCATTAAATATTAAAAAAAACAAATGCATATATCATGGATAAAAAATAGTATATATTTTGAAAATAAAGTTTTCAAATTAAAAGGATTTAACTTAAATTCTCCAGTGGAAAACCACCTGTCATGAAATTCTTATAGTTTGGATGCATTTAAAAATAAAATCTCAAGTACTTTTAATTGACGTATTATTTATTTATAATTAAATATTTAAAAAAATGAAAAACAAATTTAAAATATAATACATGTTAATTTTTCATTACTTTATTATAAATATTAAATTTATTATTTATAATTATTTTTTCATTTAATCAATAATACAAAACAACTGTCTCGTTATTTTATGCTCTAGAAATTTTATTTATCAATTTAAAAATTGTATTATATTACAAATAATACTGTGTATATCATAATATTTGAACGGTATTTGACAAACCACTGATGCTTACAATAATTATACAATTCATCACTGACATATATGCTTTATAAAATTAAATACATTTATTCAAAAAGTGCAACAAATCATTGTACATATCAGACATACGTTGAGTGATAACAAATTTTAATATCAACATTTATTTATTTGATATTTTATTAATTTAATTAAAATATATTATATATTCAATTTATTTTGTATTATTTTATTTAAATTTTCATAGTAGAATTTTCAATTTTATCAGGTAAATAATAAAATTGATAATTTATTTTTCTTTTTTTTTTTTTTTTTTCTCTCAATCAACACGTGATTTTGTGATGAAAATTACCATAGTTATATATAATCAATGATTTAATTAAATGAGGAAAAAAAAAATGTATTTTTTTAATTTATTTAAAAGGTTTTAAAGTTTCATTTTTTTTTTTTTTTTCAAGATATTTTTGTAAATTTTATTATTTTTTTTATTGACAATTTTAAATGGTCTCAATAAAAATTTATTTATTACAAAAAATATAAAAATTATTTATATCTAATTTAATATTTATTTGTTAAATTTAAAAATATATATTTCAATATGTTTATTTGTGAAATTTAAAAGTTAAAATTTTATTATTCAAGTTATTTATTTTTTAAATTTATTTATTTTGTAATAAGGTCAACTGAAATTTCAATTGTGACATTTATAAGATGTAAAATTTTTGATAAAGTAATAAAATTCATATTTAATCAGTAAATAAAAAATTAAAAATTTTTATTTTTATAAATAGAAAAAAAATTTAGAAATATATAATATTTTGTTTTAAATTTCCTGAATAAGAAAAAAAAAAACGATAACTATTTTATCTATTTTGACACATTCAATGTTTACAAAAAGTCGTATATTAAAATCGAGATAAAAATACAAAACTGGTGATAAATAATATAAAATTTTTTTTCTTTCTATTTACTATTTTTTTTTTTTTATATAATAGCTCAACTAAAGAATTAATGGTGGTTTAATTAATGTTAAAATTAACTGATTTTGAAAAAAATAATAAATGTTATTTTTTTTAAATTTATAAAATAGCAAAATCTCAATAATTTTTTATTCAAGTAAACGATAAGACTCAATAAATCTTTCAAACTAAATAAACAGAAACCTTAAAAAATTCATTTATTATCAAAATTTTAACTTATTATTAGAAAATATAAATTTTTATAGTTTATTGATTTATCATAACAAGTTATTTAGGTCAATTAATCGTCAAATATATTTATCATAATAACCTTGATATTAATTTTAAATATATAAAATTAATTTCGAAAAAAAATTTTAATGAATCACAATATAAATAACAGGTTTTAAAAAATTAATTTTATATAGATTTAAAATAAAAATAAATAAAAAAATATAATAATAATAGTTGGCACAGGTGTTTTATTATCACAAGTGTTTCAAATCATATTAAAATTATTATCATAAAAAATATTAATATTATTTTTTCATTTTAAAATATTTAACAAAAATTTAATATTAAAATTTAATATATAAAAAATAATTTAAAAAAATGAAAATAGTTTTTTTAAAATTTTTTTTATAATAAAATTATTAATGAAAGATTAAAAAAAAAAATTTACATGCTAATAAACAAGCTGTTCACTTAATTACTCTTTATGATAATTTAATTAATTTCTTAATTTTTTTTTGTACTTTATTAACTTGAAAAAAAAAAAAAAAAAAAAAAAAATAAATACTATTATTTTTTAATTTTTCATTTAAAAATTAATTACAATTATTTTTAATTTATTATTTTTTTTTTTATTAAATAGTTTGTATATATTTTTGTTATTGGCCTTGATAACGTTGCTTGATTTAATTTCCGTTAATAATTATTAGTAATAACGTAAATTTTTAAATAAAAATTAAACAAGCAAATAAACCACGTTCAATTAATTACAACAGACAATTTTGTATTATGTATTTAATACATAATATATTTCAATGATATAAATTTAAATCTATCATTTAATTTTCATGTTAATCATGATATCAATAATCTCATTAATATTTTCTATTATACTACTATCAATTATTATTAATATTTAACACATGTTTGAAATTGATAAATCAGTATACATCCATCAAATCCAATTATAATTATTTAAAATTAAAAATAATAAATTAATATTATTTTCCATCAAAAATATTTTATATAAATTTATATATATATATATATTTTTTTATTTGATTAATTTATGTATATATATTTTTTAAAATTATTTAAACAAATACAATTACTATTTTATTAGATTTAAATTTAATTTTTGAAATTTACAATTTTAAATTTATTTTAATCACTTATATTCACACTGAGAGACTACGACGTTTAAATTGAATGAAAATAAAATAAATAATATAAAAATCACTGATAAACTGTCGGATGTAAGATAAGGAAAAATATATATATAAAAATTAATATTACGATAGAATAAATTTATAAATAAAGGGGAGAATATAAAAAAGAGTTTGCAATGTGAAACAGAGGACAATTATTATTTGATCCAGTTGAACACTCGTATTTTGTGAATCAGCTGTTCAAACTTTTCATTAAAAAAAAAATATATATATATATTTTAAAACCAACTACATTTTCTCAGTTGATAACAAAAAAAATAATTCGATTTGCAGTTTTAAAAAAATCCAATAAAACAAAGAAAACGTGTCATCAATATTAAAAGACTATTTTAATTATTTTTTTATTTTCTACTATTTTTATTATTTTTTTAATTATATTTTTTAATAAAAATTTTTTACTTTAATTTGATTATTTATAATCTCATGAAAATTAGAGAATTACACTGTTATACTAACTATAAAAATTCTCAAATATTATTTTATAAACTTTTTTTTTATTTTATTTTATTATTACGACTTTTTATTTTACATAGAGAAAATTACATTGGGAATTGTTGGATTACTGGTTAGATTATAATCACGTGTATTGTGAAACTAACATGACAAAAAAAAAAAAAAAGAAAATATAAAAAAACACCCTCGTGTTTTATACCCAAAGGGGTTTGAAATCTACTTGCAGCTAATGTTTTCCTTCTGTCATAATAGTTTTCCAATAATCTAGAAATACGAATGTACTATTCAAACAAGGGTAATTTTATCAAGTTTAAAATGTCTACTTATTATAAATTCTCACTAGATTATATTTTGCAAAAAATTAATTAATAAATATACATAATTTTCATAGAAAACAAAAATATTATTTTGTTTTTATTCAACTCAATTATAATTTTTAATTATTATAACAATTTTTTATTTTATTTACCCAAAAAAAAAAAAAAAAAAAAAAAAAACAATTATTAATTAACTACTTGTTTTTATTATTTTGTTTTGTTTTTTTTTTTATTTTTAATTTATTACCGAGTTTATTTGGATTTAATTTTCGTAATACTCACATGTATTTGAAATTCAAGAGAAAATTAAATGTCAAGGACTTATTAAAATTATTTATTAGTTACCTCATTAATTTAAATTGTTATTAATATTAAATAATGAAAATATTTTTTTTATTATTATATAAATTTATAGTTATTATTTTTATCAATTTGTAATTAATTTATTAATTTTGTTTTGTTTTTTTTTTTTTTCAAATTTAAATATTGATTTTATTTAATTTTTAAATACAAGTTAATTAAAATATCAAATCAGTTAATTCATTTTTTTTTAAACGTGAGCAACATACAGATGTTTAAAAAAAATTTTTTTTAAATAAAAAAATTATAGTTGTATATACGATTTTTCTGTTATTCGTTGACTAGCAAACTGTTCGATTTCGACACTAAATTCATTTTCATTTCGACTGTTTACAAATTAAAAAATTCTACACGAAAAAAAAAACCATAAAAATATATTTTAAAAATCCACATATTTTGTTAATCTTTTTATATTTTTAAAAAATATATAAATAACATTTAAATATATTATACAAAATTATTTTAAAAATATTTCATCATTATGTTTTTCTATGTAAGAAAAATACGAATATTATTATTTTTTGTACATTAAAAATCACAATGACCATCTTCAATTTGAGCAATTTATGTATCATGTATATAATATTTCATCCAGACTTTTCTGTCACATGTATATATATATTTATTTTTTTTTATTGTTTTTTTTTTTCCTCTCATTTCTTTGTATGTCATTCTCCCTTCAATTTTCGCCACCAGTTCATTGTGTACAACAGATTACAATAGATTGTTTTTATCAGTTGGTAATCAATCAATCATTCAATCAACCCATCAATTTATCATTTACTCAATCACAGAAAAATTTACTAAAAATATCCTTTTTTATATTAACACTTTAATAATTTATATTAAAAGTAATTCTATTTCTTTTTTTTTTATTCTACTACTTGTTGGAATGTCTTTATTAATTTTTCATAAAATAATTTACAATTTATATGAAAATTTTGCATTACAGAATCAATGAATATTATAAATTATAAAGTAAAAAATATTTAAATAAAAAAAAAACTTTTGGTTTAGAGTCACTTTTTGTTCATTGATATTACATTTAACTTCAAGTTTATTCTGTTAAATAATTCAGGTATTATATATATCTTGATAAAAATAAGTAAACTTTATTTCTTGTTGAAAAGTAAAATATATATATTTATTTATTTATAATAGATAAAAGTTGTCATGTATTTATTTATTGTCATCATAAATATTTTATCATAAAAAAAAACATCCAACTTTTTTACTTATTTTAATTTTTTTTTATACAGTAGAATTATTATAATTACAATCAACTTATGTAATTTTTTATTTTACTTTTTCTATTTCAATTTATTTCATTGACAAGTTTATTATTTTTTTAAAATATATAAACAATTTTATGCTATCATATTGTCAATGTTTTATTTTGTTTGAGATTTCAGTAATCCAATATAAACTGATAAAACTTGTATTCTCAAATTTTTCTTCAAAGCACGTATTAGATATTTTTCGTTAAGATTACTGTTTCGACGTAGAAAAAATTTAATCTTCGTATAGTTTGTGTGGAATTCTATCACAAAAAAAAAAAAAATGTTTTGTTCAATTTCAAATATCGACGATGTCAATGTTTGACTATCTATTGATGACTACTACTTATTTTATTTAAAAAAAAATATATTTTTTTATCTTTAAATTATAAAAAAATATAAAATAAATTTAAAAAAAATTTTCATTTGAGTGTAAATTACATTTTCATTTAGTTTCAAACATTTAAATTTATTTATTTAAAACTTGTAAATTATTTTTTTTTCTTTTATAATATTATTATATAAAAAAAATTATGTAAATATAAATTTTTTTTTAGTTAATTTTCTTCTATTCTTTTGTCTTTGAGTACCAGATATTTTTATGAATCGCAAAATCTAGAAAACTTGGTTTACTGCTTTTTTCACATTTTATTATATATTTTTTTTATAATATCATATATTTCTATTTTTACTATTTTTTAAAATTTATTTTTATTTTATTCAAGTCTCTTTTATCCCTTTATATTGTACTGAAATAATAGTAATTATTTTTTTAAATTAAATAAATTTTTTCGAAACTCAGGCTCGTAGAAATTTTGATGAGAAAAAAATCTTTTCAAATGAAATAAAAAGATCATTTTATCTATTCGTTTTATATGACGATGATAAAATATATAGCCTTTTTTTTTTTTAAATTAAATTTTACAATTGTAGGTTTTTATTAAAATTGTGTTGTGTTTAATTTTTTATGTTAATTGTATTAAAATTATACTCTTGAAAATTTGCCATTTAAAAATAAATATTTTATTGAAATTTTTATATAACAAGTAGTTTTTAAAATAATATATACTTTTAGAAAAAAATAACAAATCCTACAAAATTATATCATCACGTTTATTTTTTTTTTTTACAATTAAACATAAAAAAAAAAATGATTAATAATAATTTATAATCAGTGTCAAATATACTATGAAGATCAAACAATTTTAATAAAAAAAAGTGTAATTGTTTTTTTATTATTATTTTTTAATCCGTTATATCAACAATTTATAAATATAATAAAAATAATCGAATATTGAATATTTTTTTTATTTGAACATTTTCATGTGATTATATTTTATTGAATCCAACTTGAAAGACAAAAAAAAAAATAATATTAAATATTAATTTTCAAAATATTGTATTACAAATTATTTATTATTTAAAATTATTTTAAATAACATAAATTTAAGTGTATTAAAATTTTAAATAATATTACTTTATTTTATTTTTAATTACTCAAATAACATGGTAAATTTAAAATTAAAATAAAAAATAAAATTTAAACAAAATAATAAATAATATATATATTTTTTTTTAATTTTTAAAAGTTAGTTTGTTGGTTAACCATACTTTCAAGTTTTAGTTTATATTTGGTTTACGACAACAATGTGTTTAAAATTATCATAGAAAATTGTTGATATATTTGGTGTTAATTCAAACAATCATTAGAGAAACAAAAAAAAAAAAAAAACTGAAATTTAAATAAAAATAACAAACAAAAATTTATATAAATATATATTATAAAAACTTATATATATAAAAGTTTTATTTTTAAATTTAATTTTATATTTACATGTAGAGGTATTTATTTTACCTTTCAGTTTCATTACAATGTAATTTAATTTTTATGAAATTTATATACTTGTTTCATCATGTTAAATGTACAGGATAATTAATTGCTTATTCAAATTTTCTTGTATACCCTAATTAGTTTAAAAAAAAATAAGAAAAACTAAATATTTAAATATTTTTTTTTCTGTTAAAATTTTGTAGAAATTAAATTCTTAGAAATTAAAATCCTAAAAAATAAATTTGTATTTTATGGTAATTATATAGACAAAGTTTAGGTCAATTTTTTAGTTTTTTATTTTAAACAAAATGATGTGTAATGATGGGCTCTTCAATATTAACCATTTGAATATTCCATTTGCTAGCTAATATTACATTCATTTTATAACGATTAATCATTATCTCTTATCTTTAATCTTTCTATAATAAAATGCTCTAATTTTTAAATAAAAACAATATTTTTTTATGATTAAAATAAAATTTTTAATAAAATGAAAAATTGCAAATATAAATATATAAAAATTATTGGTTAAAGTTTTTGATTTTTATATAAAATTTATTTATTTTATTTTTACTTTTCATTTACTTTTAGCTTTCATTCATGAATAATTGGATGTATTGAGAGAAAAATATTTTTTTTTAATTTAATAAAAGTATACAGTGTTGATAAATAATTTACAGTATTATTAATTTTTTAATAATGATTACTTACCATTGAACTTGTTGATCAATTGATGGATAAATTAATTCGCATTTTTAATATTAATAATTTAATAAATTAACTAAAATCATCTAGTAAAGTTTTAAAATCGCGTTTAATATTATATTAGCCGGAGGTGTAGCACATGGATAAAATTCAATAAGCTCTAAAATTTGTTAATTAAAGATACCACTTGTGGTAAAATATATATAACTCTCTCTAAAATATTAAATAACAAAAAATAAATATTATTTAATTCACATATTGTCTCTATAATCAACTGAATATAAAATAAATTTTATCATTGTTTATATTTATTTATCCATTTCAAAAGAAAAAAAAAATATAAAGTTTTCACTATTTTTAATTATAAAAAAAAAATAATAATAAAACAATTTATCACTTTAAATTTTTAATTGACTTGAACACTTTTAAACTAAATAATAATTAAATATATTTTTTTTAATACATATAAATTAACAATAAATTAATTATAAATAATTATTAACGAAATAATTATTCAATTTTATTATTTTTTTTTTTTTTTTGATTGAAAAATATTAATTGTTTTTTTTTTTTTTTTTATATTTTAATTAATTCAATTTTAGTTAACAAGTTGTATTAATGTATTATATATATAATTAACAACACGTCGTTACTTTTATACGTTTCTTGTGCGACTAGTCTGGGACATGATGTACTTTGTCGTTGACCCGGACTTAACATTTAGCGCAAGCGCCAAGCCGCCAAAATTTTATAGTTATATATCCGGAAAATAATTCCGTATCATGTGACGTAACGTATCGTAATATTTCAAAAATATTATTATATATAAGAAGACTTAAATCTCGGTATCAGAAACCATAATCTACTTTGTCACAAAGATTATAACAAGCAAATACATATACATTTAGAAAATACAGTATAATATTCAAACAGGTTAATGCAAAACCACAAAATTTTAGAAGTCATAAAATTTAAAACATAAAAAACATTAAAATAACTACTGTGTTTCCTTAAAAATCATAAAAAAAATAATAAACAAAAAAAAAAAAAAAACATAAACATTGTCATAATATTTTTGTTTATGAATATATATTTTAAAATGAAAAAAATATTTTGTTTTTTAAATATTTATTAAATAAATTAACCAAGATAATATTTTTTACCTTTATTAACAGCTTATCATTATCACTTGAAATATATTTTTTTTTTCTTCTAATTTTTAATATATTACGTATATTTAAAAAAAAAAAAAACCATTCGATTTATTTACAATCTAGCTTGTAATTTATTCACATTTTAAAACATCTCGTTCATCTTTATTATACAATATTTAAAAAAAAATATATATATAAATAAATAAAAAAACATAAATCATTCTTTTTCCAATTCACTTGTAAGCCAAGAATTAAAAAAAAAAAAAACACATGTTTTAAAATATACAAAAGTTTCAGAATATAGTATCAAATTAATATTTATTTTTATAAACTATTTTTGTACATATTTATTAATAAATAATTTTTATAAATTTACATTTTTGATAATACATACTTTAAAATTTTTATCAAAATTAAATAAATAAATAAATAAATAGATAAATTTTGAAAGGTATAAGAGCATGACAATACAAGGTCATTAAATAATAATAGACATGAAATAGATGTTTGTTCAACAGTCAAGGAAATTTAACTTTTAGCCAATACCAACTGGCACATGAGTGGCTGACAAGTTGTATCATTTGAAATAGACATATATCATTTATGTTTTATCTAAACTTTTCATAAATATATATATCAAATTAATCATCCCCTTCAAAATCATCTTTGCTGCAATGATAAATTCTTTCTTTTTATTTCTCTCAATTACATTCATTCTTTACTTGCAGTTTGTTTGCGTGCCAAATGCATAATACAAAATTGTACAAAACAATTGCATGCCACAAAAATTTAACCCTTTAAACCATTTCAAAATTATCAGATTAAATTTCGAGGTCAGCCACATGTATTTAAATATATTTTATTTACACGAAAAATATCATTATCAAATTTATTTGTTACAATTAATTTTTTATAAACTAAAAATAACAAAAAAATAATTAATCATTATCAATTTAAAATTTTCATTATCTTTGATAATTTTAATTAAATTATAAATAAAAAAAAAAAAACAAATTATTCAAGTTTAAAATTTAGAAAATTAAATAACAAAATTATTTATATAATTATAAAATTTTTTTTTATCAAACATTTTTTTTTAATATTAGATATTTTAATCATAATATTTAACATTTTTTTTTATATTAAAAATACTTGATGAAATAAATATTAAATAGATAATTAATTATTGGTTAAATCAAGTGTCAATGTGTGATATATAATGGTCAATTAATTAGTTAATTCGTCAGTGGTATGCCACGTTTATATATATGCCTTCTGAATTAAGCAATTCACTCGATTCAATAAGTGTCTTAACAAGCACGTAAATTAGGAAATTTAAATTGTACAATGATATATCAACAATATCAACAATTGAAAACCTTGACACCCTTATTTAATTATTTTTTTTTAAATTTACTTATTTATTTATTGTAAAAAAAATGATAATAATAATTATTATTATGAATTTTTTTTAATTATGTTTGTTTAATAATATTATTAAAATTTTATGCACTTATGCACTTTAAAAGCCTAAACTCATAAATAAACTTGACTTGAAAATGAAGATGAGAGCATCTGACATTGTAAAGCCAGTGTGTCTTCACGTTTACCAAGAATAATTGAACTTACACAAAGTAACCTTTCCATCTCAAATCAGGTGTACGTGTTTTGTATATACTAACACACAATTAATTAAATAAAATATTATTATATTAAATTTTCAAAAACTATTATTTTTGTTTATTTAATTGATTAAACTTTTTATTTAATTATTGATAAAATACATATCGTTAATTAATTTTTGAATTTTATATATATATATATTTTTTTTTTTACTGTGTTATTTGAAAAATAACGAAACACATTGACATGTTTATGGTATTAATTTTTTTTTGTTTTATTTATGTTATTATTTTATATATTATTCAATTTTTTTTTTTATTTTTTATTTTTTAAGGTGGGAATATTATTTTGACAGTTTTGTTGATGGAGGTATGAGGTCGTGATGGCGTCTAGTCGACATATTGATTTCTGTTAGGATCATGGTTATATGTATTTCTATCTATATATATAAATATATATTTTCATATATTAATATATGTATATATATTTATAATATACACGTGATATTGCATGTTCTCAAATAAAATTCAAAAAGTAAAATTTTTAAAGTTAACCACAAGTCACTACGTAAAAACTCAATATTTATTTGAATTTTTTTTTCAATTGATGAATTTATTATTTATATTTTTAATTGAATTATTAGTTTTATTGTAATTTAACTTATTTACTTCATTTATTAATAAAATACTTTATTATAATAAAAAATTGACTTATTTAAAAAAAATTATTCAAGTTGTCTGAAAATTAATACAGATATAAAGATTATTTTATTTATTTTTTTTTTTTGTCAAAAAAAATTAACACATGATCAAAAAGCAAAATTAAAGTAAACCCTTTTCCGTTTTTAACATAAAGCTTCAAAGAGTATCATTCTTCGCAGTGCGGGTTGGATTTCAGGTCATCAAGATTAAACATTTCGGAGGGTTTAAATTAATAATAAAAATAAAAAAAAACCTTGTTATGTATTTATTGATTTGAAATATTAAAGACTCAAAAGAATATTAATGATTCCAAAAAAAAGAAAAAAAACAGCAATATATTTACGTCATTCTATTTTGATTATTCATATCGGAGAGAAGAAAAAAAAAATAATAAAGCTATGAAAATTTAGATATTAAAAGCCAGTCAAACACTCGCTGAATCTGTTTTATCGGTTAAATTTTTGTTATTTTTTTACAACAACTTTAGCATATTAAATATTGATTAATCAAGCCAAAATTTCATTATTACCAGAAAACTGTGGATTCATTTGGAAAATAACGGCAATAAAAAAAGAACCGTTTAGAAAGTTTTCTTTAAATAATCGATTATTAATATACTAAATATAAAATTTGAATCAATCCGAATACAATTTTGTTATGATTTTTTCTGATTATTATAAATAAAAACTATAAATTTGATGAATGATAATTTGAATCATCACGGAATATTTTAAATCAAAATGATAATTATATAATTTTTTTTTTAATTCCAGATAATTCAAGTGTTGTAATGAATCTATTATGATTTTATTCTCAACTGCAGTAATGGTGAGTCTAATAAAATTATTTTATTTATTTTATTTTGATTTTAGAGTGAAGAAATTATATCGTTTAAGTTATTTAAAATTTAATTATAATAAAAAATAAACAAAAAATGTTAATTTCTATCTAGGAAAAAGTTGTTATAAAAAAACAATTTTACATCATGAAATATTCTAATAACTATTTTATTTGTGTTACCCACAAATAATAATAATAAAATAACTACTTAATTTGTGTTACCCACAAATTTTAATAATAAAATAACTTTTTTATTTGTGTTACCCACAAATATTAATAATAAAATAACTATAATTAATTTGTGTTACCCACAAATTTTGATCATTAAGATAACTATTTTATTTGTGTTATCCACAAATAATAATGATAAAATAACTATTTAATTTGTGTTACCCACAAATATTAATAATAAGATAACTATTTTATTTGTGTTACCCACAAATATTAATCATTAAGATAATTATTTAATTTGTGTTACCCGCAAATATTAATCATTAAGATAATTATTTAATTTGTGTTACCCACAAATATTAATAATGAAAAAAATATTTAATTTGTGTCACCCACAGATATTAATAATAAAATAATTATTTAATTTGTGTTACCCACAAATATTAATAATAAAATAACTATTCATTTTGTGTTACCCACAAATTTTAATCATTAAGATAACTATTTTATTTGTGTTATCCACAAATACTAATAATAAAATAACTATTTTATTTGTGTTATCCACAAATACTAATAATAAAAAAACTATTTCATTTGTGTCACCCACAAATATTAATAATAAAATAATTATTTAATTTGTGTTATCCACAAATATTAATAATAAAATGACTATTTAATTTGTGTTACCCACAAATTAGAATAATACAATAAGTATTTTATTTGTGTTACCCACAAATATTAATAATAAGATAACTATTTCATTTGTGTCACCCACAAATATTAATAAGTATTTAATTTGTGTTACCCACAAATATTAATAATAAAAAAACAGTTTAATTTGTGTTACCCACAAATATTAATAATAAGATAACTATTTAATTTGTGTCACCCACAAATATTAATAATAAAATAATTATTTAATTTGTGTTACCCACAAATATTAATAATAAAATAACTATTCATTTTGTGTTACCCACAAATTTTAATCATTAAGATAACTATTTTATTTGTGTTATCCACAAATAATAATAATAAAAAAACTATAATTAATTTGTGTTACCCACAAATTTTGATCATTAAGATAACTATTTTATTTGTGTTATCCACAAATAATAATAATAAAAAAACTATAATTAATTTGTGTTACCCACAAATTTTGATCATTAAGATAACTATTTTATTTGTGTTATCCACAAATAATAATAATAAAATAACTATAACTAATTTGTGTTACCCACAAATTTTGATCATTAAGATAACTATTTTATTTGTGTTATCCACAAATAATAATAATAAAATAACTATTTAATTTGTGTTACCCACAAATATTAATCATTCAGATAATTATTTAATTTGTGTTACCCGCAAATATTAATCATTAAGATAATTATTTAATTTGTGTTACCCGCAAATATTAATCATTAAGATAATTATTTAATTTGTGTTACCCACAAATATTAATAATAAAAAAAATATTTAATTTGTGTCACCCACAAATATTAATAATAAAATAATTATTTAATTTGTGTTACCCACAAATATTAATAATAAAATAACTATTCATTTTGTGTTACCCACAAATTTTAATCATTAAGATAACTATTTTATTTGTGTTATCCGCAAATACTAATAATAAAAAAACTATTTTATTTGTGTCACCCACAAATATTAATAATAAAATAATTATTTAATTTGTGTTTTCCACAAATATTAATAATAAAATGACTATTTAATTTGTGTTACCCACAAATTAGAATAATACAATAAGTATTTTATTTGTGTTACCCACAAATATTAATAATAAGATAACTATTTCATTTGTGTCACCCACAAATATTAATAAGTATTTAATTTGTGTTACCCACAAATATTAATAATAAAAAAACAGTTTAATTTGTGTTACCCACAAATATTAATAATAAGATAACTATTTAATTTGTGTCACCCACAAATTTTAATAATAAAATAATTATTTAATTTGTGTTACCCACAAATATTAATAATAAAATAACTATTCATTTTGTGTTACCCACAAATTTTAGTCATTAAAATAACTTTTTTATTTGTGTTACCCACAAGTATTAATAATAAAATAACTATAATTAATTTGTGTTACCCACAAATTTTGATCATTAAGATAACTATTTTATTTGTGTTATCCACAAATAATAATAATAAAATAACTATTTAATTTGTGTTACCCACAAATATTAATAATAAAAAAACTATTTAATTTGTGTCACCCACAAATATTAATCATTTAGATAATTATTTAATTTGTGTTACCCACAAATATTAATAATAAAATAACTTTTTTATTTGTGTTATCCACAAATAATAATAATAATAAAACAATAATTAATTTGTGTTACCCACAAATTATAATTATAAAATAACTATATGATAATAAACAAATAACTATTTTATTCAAGCTACCCACAAATATTAATAATAAAATAACTATTTAATTTGTGTTACCCGCAAATATTAATCATTTAGATAATTATTTAATTTGTGTTACCCACAAATATTAATAATAAAATAACTATTCATTTTGTGTTACCCACAAATATTAATCATTAAGATAATTATTTAATTTGTGTTACCCACAAATACTAATAATAAAATAACTATTCATTTTGTGTTACCCACAAATTTTAATCATTAAGATAACTATTTTATTTGTGTTATCCACAAATAATAATAATAAAAAAACTATTTCATTTGTGTTACCCACAAATATTAATAATAAAATAACTATAATTAATTTGTGTTACCCACAAATTTTAATCATTAAGATAACTATTTTATTTGTGTTATCCACAAATAATAATAATAAAAAAACTATAATTAATTTGTGTTACCCACAAATTTTGATCATTAAGATAACTATTTTATTTGTGTTATCCACAAATAATAATAATAAAAAAACTATAATTAATTTGTGTTACCCACAAATTTTGATCATTAAGATAACTATTTTATTTGTGTTATCCACAAATAATAATAATAAAATAACTATAACTAATTTGTGTTACCCACAAATTTTGATCATTAAGATAACTATTTTATTTGTGTTATCCACAAATAATAATAATAAAATAACTATTTAATTTGTGTTACCCACAAATATTAATCATTCAGATAATTATTTAATTTGTGTTACCCGCAAATATTAATCATTAAGATAATTATTTAATTTGTGTTACCCGCAAATATTAATCATTAAGATAATTATTTAATTTGTGTTACCCACAAATATTAATAATAAAAAAAATATTTAATTTGTGTCACCCACAAATATTAATAATAAAATAATTATTTAATTTGTGTTACCCACAAATATTAATAATAAAATAACTATTCATTTTGTGTTACCCACAAATTTTAATCATTAAGATAACTATTTTATTTGTGTTATCCGCAAATACTAATAATAAAAAAACTATTTTATTTGTGTCACCCACAAATATTAATAATAAAATAATTATTTAATTTGTGTTTTCCACAAATATTAATAATAAAATGACTATTTAATTTGTGTTACCCACAAATTAGAATAATACAATAAGTATTTTATTTGTGTTACCCACAAATATTAATAATAAGATAACTATTTCATTTGTGTCACCCACAAATATTAATAAGTATTTAATTTGTGTTACCCACAAATATTAATAATAAAAAAACAGTTTAATTTGTGTTACCCACAAATATTAATAATAAGATAACTATTTAATTTGTGTCACCCACAAATTTTAATAATAAAATAATTATTTAATTTGTGTTACCCACAAATATTAATAATAAAATAACTATTCATTTTGTGTTACCCACAAATTTTAGTCATTAAAATAACTTTTTTATTTGTGTTACCCACAAGTATTAATAATAAAATAACTATAATTAATTTGTGTTACCCACAAATTTTGATCATTAAGATAACTATTTTATTTGTGTTATCCACAAATAATAATAATAAAATAACTATTTAATTTGTGTTACCCACAAATATTAATAATAAAAAAACTATTTAATTTGTGTCACCCACAAATATTAATCATTTAGATAATTATTTAATTTGTGTTACCCACAAATATTAATAATAAAATAACTTTTTTATTTGTGTTATCCACAAATAATAATAATAATAAAACAATAATTAATTTGTGTTACCCACAAATTATAATTATAAAATAACTATATGATAATAAACAAATAACTATTTTATTCAAGCTACCCACAAATATTAATAATAAAATAACTATTTAATTTGTGTTACCCGCAAATATTAATCATTTAGATAATTATTTAATTTGTGTTACCCACAAATATTAATAATAAAATAACTATTCATTTTGTGTTACCCACAAATATTAATCATTAAGATAATTATTTAATTTGTGTTACCCACAAATACTAATAATAAAATAACTATTCATTTTGTGTTACCCACAAATTTTAATCATTAAGATAACTATTTTATTTGTGTTATCCACAAATAATAATAATAAAAAAACTATTTCATTTGTGTTACCCACAAATATTAATAATAAAATAACTATAATTAATTTGTGTTACCCACAAATTTTAATCATTAAGATAACTATTTTGTTTGTGTTACCCACAAATTTAAATATTAAAATAATTCGGATGATGTATGAGTGTATATGTATAAATGAGTGTATGAATGTTGGGATGTTCGATATATGACCTCCACGTGGTACATCCTGGGTAATGCTAACAATATATCAATATGATTTCAATCATTTTAAAAAATAAAAAAAAAAAATTGTCACTCTTTTAATTTATAAAATATTTTATTAATTGTGTTAATCACAAATTTTAACTGTTGAAATAATTTATTAAAGTTTATTCAATCATTAACTTACAGATGGCTTGCATTTATCTCCATCTATTGGATGAGCAAGTCCGTTTGTTATTAAACACGTATTTGACTGACTCTTAAAACTATTTATAAATAATTTCTAGATAATTATTTACTATTATTATTATTATTATTTTAACAAAAATAAATATATAAATTTGTAAATAAGCCATGGTAATAATTATGAAATTGCGATTTACTTGATATACCTATATATTTGAATATCTTTTGCTGATCGCAAATTTATTATGCTCGTAAAGTAGAAATAATTATGAGAACATTGCGTGTTGTGTTGGGTTAAATACGAGAAAAAAATTTTTTTTCAAATAAAAATAAACAGACAAGTGATATAGGGGTTAGAGATAATGAGTTATCTGGTGAAATCATTAACTCTTTTTTTTTTATTATTTATTTTATTGTGTTAAAGGTATTTTTTTTTAAATGAGAGAAATTTAATGAAATGAAAACAAAGCATGCCTTTTGCAAGCTTGAACCAGCTGAGCTTATTGTGCTACGATTTACATTGTCTCTTGTAGATGAAAAAAAAAAAGAAAAAACAATTAATAAATAATAAAAAAAAAAGAGGGAAAATATTTTGAACAATAGGGGAGGTATATAGAGGGAAGAAAATGATCGAATATGCTTCTGTGTTTTGTATGATTAATCGGTAAAACTAGAGGTAGATTTTCTCGTTGGACAACAATGATCTTGTTGGAAATTACTTCCCTTGGCGTGGCTTTGGTTACAAGGATTACAGATTATATAAGGATTAAAACCTGAAATTAGAAGATAGACGTTGACATAAATATCATTATAAAAATATAATTTCAATTTTATTATAATTATTATCAAATTTGATAGAAAAAAACCGAATAAATATGTTTATAAAAATTATTTTAAAATATTTTAATTAATATATTTTTTACAAAAACACTTTTAATGGATAATAAAAATTTTAAAAAATATATGAATAATTTAAAAATATATATTTTTATTTCTATTTTATTATTCATGAAAAAAATTAGTTTTGTGTTGAAGTAAAAAAAAATACTTGACGATAATAAAATCACACACGTGTAAAATCAAATAGCTGAGCAAAAAAAAAAATTAGTTTTAACACTTGCTAACTCAATTTTTTAAATCGGATTTAATTTATATGTTTGTTTTGGTTTCACAAGTAGAATATGAAAAAAACTAGCAGCGATAGCATTTATCAGAAAAATAAAAAATAAAATGAAAAAAAAAAACCACGCAATATTAAATGACAAAATAAAAATAGCAATCACTTAAAAATTAAGTAAATAATTTTATTTATTTGTTGATTAATAAAAACAGATATTCTATAAATAACATGGGGTGAATAAAAAAATAGTAAAAAATAAACTAAAAAAAAATAAATGTTATTTTAAGTTGTCTCTCAACCACTATATAAATACCTCTTTTTTCAACTTCAAAAAATTGTCGTATAAAAAAAAATATATATATAAATACATACAAATACACAAAGATTTACCAAGAGATAAGCCAACAATAAATGAAACTTATAAAATCTTGAGAAAATAAAAATAAGAAAAATTTGTAGCTTTACCTGAAAATAAAAATAAAAATCGAAACGATATATTTTTAAATTGTTTGATTATTCAAAGTTTTTTTAGATATATTTAAAAAAAAGCCTCGCCTTGTGTTCTAAATACAAAAATACTAAAAAAATATATTGGTATTACATTGAGATCCTAGATAACAAAAAATATAAAAAATAAATTCGGCGCACCCAATTTTTCATGATATTGTACCTGCCTAGAATCAAGTAATAAAATAAATAAGTATATTTTTATTTTTTTTATTTTTACACTCGGTTTATATACATTGTTTTAATATAAACATAAAAAAAAATAAATCAATAAAATACTCATTCAATAATATACATATAAATAAAAATTGATAAAATAAAATAAACATTTACATTGTTTATTATTTAACTTTCAAAAATATGAAATAATTTCAAATATTTAAAAAATATAATAAACAAAAAAAATATTTTAACAGCAATATTTGAATATTGTTTTATTTAATTTAATATCAATTTAATATTTTATATAAAAACATTAAAAATATTTGATAATCAAATATAAATTTCCATGAATTTAAAAATTCGAGATTTTAAATTAAATTTAAATATTTTATTGATAAAATATAAACAATAAATTATTTAAATTAAATTAATCAGTTTATATTGTTTTTAACTTACAAGACAATTTAGTGATGAAAATGATTTGAATAAATAAATTTTAGTTTATCAAAACAAAACTATGATCATAATTTTGACATGAATTAATTATTTATTTATTTATTATTTGAATAATAAATTTATAATTTGGAATAATAAATGTATGAGAAAATTAATAAAGGTGTGAAAGTGTTGAGAGTTTGAGTGGTCTACAAATTTGTAGACTTGTGCATGTAGACAAGTTTTGTTAGAGTTGAGTTACTCAAATTTTCAAACTAAACCACAAAATTATGCAATTTGGTGACTTTTCACTTGTTAAACAACACGCAAAAAAAAAAAATTAAATAAATTTTTTTAATTCTATTACATCATTGATTGACTAATACTAATAAATATTTATTTATTTAAATTTTGTTTTTAAATTTTTTCTTTGATAAAAATAACATTGTCAATTGATTCAAAAAATTAAAAAAAATTCTTTTAATATTTGAATTTAATTAAAATAATTCACACTGATTTATTTCAATTTATAATTTTATTTAAAAAAAAAACTGGATTTATTCTGAGAATTTTTTTAAATAAAACTATTTGTCAAATTAAAAAAATAATATATATAAATTTGTCCAAGTAGTTATTGATTCATTGATTTTGACAATTTGTAAGTTTAAAAAATTGCTTCAGCTTGAAAATAATATAATCGTAAAATATAAAATGCAAATATTCATTATTAATTGGATCCAATCAAATTTTGTTCAAATATATTGAATGGTACTTAACTAATAAAAAAGATTCATTTAATTACATAAAGTGAGATTTGTTGAAATGACGTTTAGAAGGAAATATTATCGAGAGATTTGTATCCATATATTGATCAAACATAAACGTGAAAATCATAGTCATTTAGTAATTTAGTTAAAACCAAAATCCTTCATATTATTACAAACTGTGACGACAGTATAGTTATAAATTTATCGAATATGAATATATTTACATTTGACTTTATGAGATTTTCAAATTGAAATTATATTTTCAATATTACATTCAACTATATCAATAAAATATTTTTTTTATAAACCTAGACATAAACCTAAATTTAAAAATAAATTTTTCATATAATAATATTTTACATTGTGTTAAAAATTTAAAGTTGAATATTTTTTTTTTAATTCTTATCTAAATTATAGATGTTGAAATAAAATTTAAATAAATATCTTCCTTATATATCAAAGATATATTTTCAATTAATTGTATTTTCCAATTTTTTAATTACAAAATTAATTATTTTTAAAATTAAAAAAATATCTTTTCAAAATGTTCAATTATTTATTCTTGTATCTATATCAAACTTTAATCGTATTATCATTACAAGAAAATTATCACACGTTTCTATTAATATCCAGATCTTTGACATGTTTGAGAAATTATCTCTAATTAGTTATCACTATTGTCTTTTGTAATTACGATTCATTATAATTTCTATTTACACGAGCTAATTGTTTAAATATTTCTTTTCAACTGTCAATAATTTTTTTCTTTAAAATAATACAACAATTATTTATAATAAAATAAATTTAATTATTTAAAAAAAATTTAACGTTTAATAATATTTAATTATTATTTATTAATATATTTTTATTATTTTTAAATTTATACTTGGTATTTATGGATGAGTTAAAATTGATTATTAAAATAGACGAAAATTATTGATGTTCCACTTTGATGGTTATTCAATTATATATGCAATATGGTAAATTATAAAAATAGCGATCTACAGATAATGGCTAAATTGAAATTACTTTGGTCACAAGTATCAAAATAAAATTTAATATATCAATATAATGAGGATATAAAATAAACAATAGGTATATATCTCTCTAAAAATAAAACTATTATATTGAATTTAAATTATAACAATTATTATTTTTAATTAAATTAAAATATTAACAAATTGATATAATTAATTTTAAATAAACATTTTATATATATTTTTTTCTTTTATTATAATTTAAATAGTTTAAGCTTGAAAGTTTAAAACCACATATAAGCAAAATTAAATGAGAAGAGACATACACACCACAATATTCAATTTGACATGACAAAATAATATAATATTTGATGAAAAATCATATATAATTAAATATTATTTAATTTTTTATAAATAATATAAAATTTATAAAAATAATAATGTAAAATTAATTAACATTATTATTTTTATTGTTTTTTTTTTTTTTTTTTTTTTGTCAAATGAAAATCTACTTTATTTTAAAATATTAAAAAAAGTTTATTTGTCATTTTTTTTTATAAATAATAGTAGGTCACAATGTTTTGTAGAATAATCTATATATATGAGGCAATTAGTGAGTTAAATGATTAATAACGATGATTATATATAGATATAATATGTATTGACGATAACGACGACGACAATTGCTTGACCACGTATGTGTTGAATGCATTGTTTCACTTACACTGATGTTATTTACAATGATACTGTCTAAAACCATAATTAAAAGAGAGAGTATAGATAAAATGAGAGAGACTTATTAAATTAAACAAATGTAAAAATCCTTTGAAATATTAAATTACACAAACAGATATAATTAATTAATTATAAATAAATATATTTAATAATTAAAAGTTAAATTTATATGTAATTATTTTATTAGTAAAATAATTATTATTAAATTTATAAATTTCGTAATATATAATTTATATTATCAAAGTTACTAATTAAATTTTAATTTTATCAATTGTATATTTTTTTTTATTTACATTAATGAGTAATTAATTAATTATACTGTGGCCTTAATTGATGCAATTTTTAAATATCAATTAATTCATAAAAAATTATAATAATTGTACTTGATGATTATTCATGATAAAGTTATGTCATTTTATCATTTTGTAAATATTTTTTTAATTTGTTTTCTTAAAGCTCATTCTGATAGTGCAACTTTAATTCAAATATTTTACAAATGAAATCACTATATTTTTTCTCTATAATATTCTGTCACATTTAAAATAATTAAATTAATAGAAAAAAAAGATCAATATTATAAATGACATTTCAAATATTTTTGATTGAAATTGCATTATTTTTTTTTTTTAAATTTATATTTTCATCATGACATAATTCAAATGCAAAAAAAATCAAATTGCTATTGTTGACACGATAAGTAAACATGCCACTTTGTAAATATTCTATCTGAAAATTATATATTATCGTAAATTTAAAATTCTCAACAGTTAAGTAATCATGACTAGAATATTATTTTGTGGTTAAAATAAAATAAATAAAAGTCATTTTGCTACTGACAAAATATTAAATAAAAAAAGTATCATTTATTTGCAACAAAAAATATAATATCTTGAAATATTATTATAATTATTTTATATATTTAAATTCAGTTTATTGTGACATGTTTTTTTTTATATATTTTAAAATTATTATTAAAATATATTTAATTTATAAAAATTATTTACTAATTGTTTCAAGACTGTAACAATTTCTTGATGGTGCAACTGTCATTGTAAATCCTCCACCAAAAAATTTTTTATGACTTGATGTTATTGATGGTAAAGACGAATAACTTTCATTTAAATTTTTAATATTTTTATTTTTAATAATATCTTTATTATTTTTTTTATTTAATATATTATACTTATTTTTCAAATCACGAAGTTCTTTGACAACTTTATCAAGTTCATATTTGTATTCGTTGGCACGACTTTCCCACATATTAAGCTCACCAAGCATACCCTTTAAAAATATATTTAAAAAAAAATACAATAATAATGATTTCAAAAAAAAAAAAAAAAAAAAAAATTAAATATATAAATTTTTTAACAATAATCTTTAAATGTTATGATGATATTCAATATAGATACCTTCATTTGAGTTTCACGTTTACGTAATGATATTTTTTTTTGTTGTAAATTTTCAATAACTTCTTGACTTGTTTGTTTCATAATTCTTTCATATTTATTTTGTAAATTTTTATAATTATTTTCAATTTCTTTGATCTTTTCATCTTTTAATGTCAATTCATTGTTTAATTTTATTTCAAGTTTTTGACAACATTTAAGTTTTTCTATTAACTCCAATGAACTAGGATCAGAACCCTAAAAATTTTATAAAGTATAAGAACAAAAAAATAATAATAATAATATTATTTTTTTATAAAAGTTTTATATATAAATTTTTACTTCAAGTTTTCTCCATCGATGAATGTTCATAGGATTTTGTATTTCTTCTTCTAATGCAATAACCTTGAGTCTTTCTCTTGTCAAATCACGATCTAAATGATATACTTCAATTTTCAAATCAGCATTATTTTTAATAATTTTATTTAATAGGAATTTTTCAGTATTTAATTTTTTAATTTCAATTTTTAATAATTTAATATCATCAATTTTTTCACTGTATTTTTTTTCACCATTACGTAATGTTAAATTTAATTGTTTTAATTTAATTGTTTGTAATGATAATTCATCATTTCTTCTAACAATTTGTGTACCTAACATATCACGTTCATTTGATATCATATCAATATCTTTTTGTAATCTATTAATATCCATTTCATATTTTTTTATATTTTGACGTAAAAATTTTTCTTCTTTTTTATTATTTTCAAACTCACGTCGAAGATCAAACACTTTTTTTTTAACTGATTGCAATTCAAGACGTGCTGATTCTTTTTCTTTTTCAGCTTTTCCCAATACTGATTATTATCATGAAAATAAAATGAACATACTTGAATCATATATTTCTTTGAATTTTTTTTTTTTTACATTTTATTTTATCTTTTTTAAACTTTTATTATTTTATTTGTTTTATTTTTAAAATATATATATATATATTTTTTTTTATATATATACATATATACTTGTAGCAATAAATTATATTAAAAATATACTTACAAAATTCTCCTTTTGTAATATTTGATTCTTTAGTTGATATACTTTCTTTAAGTTGTTCAATTTGTCCATTTAAAAGTTTTATTTTATCACGTTGTTCTTGTATATTATCATTTGCTGTTGATAAATTTTTACTGTATGAATTTTTTTCAGATCTAACAGCATCAAATAAATTTTGTTGTTGTCGAAATTTAATATCAAGATCAGATAATTGTTTTTTATAATCTAGTAATTCTGAATCTTTTAATTTTAATTGATTTGCATTGTCATCAATCTGCACAATAAATTAAAGAAAAAAATTAAAGATGATTCGACATTTCTTTTAATTTGATTCAATTTAAATTTTTTTATTTCATTTTTAAAAAATCTCTATTGATATTAAAATTATCAATTGATATTATATTTGATTTTATACATTGTTTGAAAATAAATATCCCCAGAGATATTAAATTACTCATTGATGTTTTGATGTTCATTCAAAATACATTAAGAATTTTGACGAATCACCAATTTAACAAATACTCAGAGGAAAATAAACTTGTCTTTTTATTTTTTTCAAATTATCTTTTTTAAATATCTTTTATCTCTTTGAGTAATATATATTTTTTTTTCATTATTTTACCCCTTTTTTTTTATTATTATACGGTTATTTAGTGAGTGACGTACAAAACATTGGGGAAAATCGTGAATGAAAATCAATTTTACAATATTGAATTACAAAGTAAACTTCCAATAGACAATAAATCAATTGTCTGGCTCATCATTTACATCAAAAATTTTTTTGTCAATTTTAAAATTACAAAAAAAAAAATTAGTAATAGAAAAGAAATTTTAATTAAATAATAGTGCTATTTGTTTAATTTATTTTTAATTTAAAAAAATAAAAAACAAAAAATTAAGAGTAATAGAAGAAACTTGTCCAGCATAAATAAAAAGTCATAAATTCATTAATAAAAAAATTACCTGCTGCATCAGGTTTATTATATCTTGGTTAAACTTTTCACGTTCTTTTTCAAGTGCTTCATTTTTTTTAGTCATTGTACCAAGTGATGCAATAGCTTGATCAAGATCAATTTGTATTTTACGTTTATTTTGTTCATTACAATCAATTAATTGTTGCATATTTTGAATATTATCTTTATGTAATTTTAATTGTTTTGTTAATTCATTTTTTTCACGTATAATATTATCATTAATTTTTTTTTCATCAATAATTTGACGATTCAATGCTTGTACTTGGATTTCTGCATTCTTCAATGAATGCTTAACATGCTCCAGGTCCTTCTCCACTTTGACCCGTACATTATCGATTTTAGCATACTTACTCGACATCCAGGTACTCTCAGCTTTGTATTTTGCGGCTTCTTCTTTCAATCTGTTTATCATATTTTTTTAAATTATTCAAAATATATTAATAATTAAATAATGAAAAAAAAAAATACTTTAAACTAAATTAAAGTCAAAAAAAATTAACAAAACAAAAGTATATATTCATTGACCTTCTTATTTCATGCTCCAATAAATTATAATCTTTTTCTTTATCTTTTATAGAATTTTCCATTTCACTAATCAATTGATTTGCATTGTCCAGTTCACTTTTTAAGTTTGTTTTACCAATCTTTAATTTGTTTATTTCTTTTCGTATTTTATCATTTATATTTTTTTGTTCTCTTAATGAATTATCTAATTTAGTCAAATTTGTTGTTGCTGTTTCTATTGTTGTATTTGCTGACTAACAATTTGAGTTGTAATTTTTGATCATTGTTGTTATATTTAAATTTATTTAAATTTTTTATTAAAAATAATTTTGTAAATTAAAAATTTAATGATATATATTTTTGTGTATTACCTGTAATTCTATATTTCTATTGTTAAATTCTTCTATTAATTCTTGAAATTCTCGTTCAATTCTCTCACGAATAATTCGTTCTTTTGATATTTCATTTGATTGTACGTCAATATTTTCTTGCATAACATTAATTTGTTGTTCAGTTGTGTTTAATTTTTTTTCAAGTTCTTCATTATATTCATTGACACATTTTAAACGTTCTTTTATTGTTTCAAGTTCATTTGTTAATTTATCTTTTTCTTTATCATAATTTTCTTTTTGCTTGTTATCACGATTACTGAAATTTTTAATTTTTTTTTTTTTATTAAAAATAATATACCTACTTATTTTATAATTTATTATCTACTTTTCTCGTCAACTCAATTAAACTAGTCATGCAGAGGCTATTACCCTGGGGCAAATGAGACTTGATTTTTTTATAAATTAAGCTAAAATTTCAACTCCAATTAAATATAAAATATATATATTTTTTTTAATTATAAAATAAATATATTTAGTGACAATTTTTTTTTACGAAAAAAAAAAAAAAAAACAAATATACATATATATATAATTAAAATTTAATATTTTAATTTTAATATATAATTTTACTGTTTCGAAATGAAAATTTATAAAAAAAATTCATCACAGTTATTTCCCTTGTGATTTCAATTTTTTTTAATATATATATTTTTTTAAGTTTTATTATATTTTTTTTTATGATCAAAAGTTATATTTACTGGTTTAACTTCTTGAAGATAAATTCAAAAGTTATTTAACTTATTTATATATTAAATTTACGAGACAAGTTCAGTGGATATATTTGAAATACTTATAATTTTTATATTTCAATTAAAATAATAATTACTTTGTTTCATCAAGAGATAATTGACGATTTCTTTGTTCAATTTCATGATTTAATTTTGTAATTGTTAAATTTAAATTTTCAATAATTTCTTGTGAATTTTGTTCACGTGTATGAGCAGCATCAGCAAGTTTTAATGCATCAACAATTTCATCTTTTAGTTTTAATATTTCATTATTTTTACTTTCAATTTGTTTTTCAAATTCATAAATTTGATTTGTTTTATCTATCACAGAGTCCTAAATTTGAAAAAAAATATATCAATTATTATTTTAAAAAAAAAAAAGTCAAAAAAAAAGTCAATTAGTAGCTAAATAATTTTACTCTTAATTGACGATTTTCTTCCATCATATTTTCCTCATCTCGATGACATTTGTATAAAGTTTTATATAATTTAGTATATTCACTTTCATAATTTGACAATGCCTCATTTGTCTTCATTTCATCCAGAATCTGTAACACAATTCAATTTATTTTTATAAATTTATCAAAATATACAAAATACAAATAATAAAAATGAAAATTCCATAACATTTTGATACTTTTTATTAAATTTCTTTAGTTATTATTATTTTTTATATTAAACAAGTTTAATAATAAAAAAAAAATATACTTTTCATTAATATTTTGAAAAAAAAAAAAAAAAAAACTGTACAAAATTACCAACCCAGTTGTTACTCCAATATTATATTATTTTTTAAATATTAAAAATATTTTAAAAACAAAATATAATTACTTACTTTTGCATAATCTCGTTCAAGTTCACAAAATAAACTTCCAGCTGAACTTCCAGCTGCTGATGGTTCACAACTGTCACTATCACCATCCTGTTAAAAAAATAAAAATAATAAACAATTAAATATTCAATATTAATTAATTTTTAATTATTAATTTATATATTATTTTGTTAATTATAAATGACATATATTGATAATTATTAAAATGAAATATTGAATGATTATTCTGACATTATTATTAATTTTTTCATCAGTCATATTTTCTAGTTATTTTGTTCCAAACTGCATATGATGTTTGATTGAAATTACAAATATGACATTTCAATATGTCACAAATGCAGACAGACAAAGTTCCAACCAATTTAATAAAATAAAAAACAATTGACAAATAAATGAGAAAATAAAATTACTATTTCGATTTATATAATTTCTATTAACCGTTTTTTCGATTCGAGTGTAATTTTATTTTTATAATCTTTTAAGTTTTTTTTTTTTTTTTTGAATATCTATTATCTTTTATTTTTTTATAAAATTGCAAGATGTTTAACGTCCAGTAATATCTAAAAATAGTTGTATAAATTTTACCCCAGGAGATTTTAATTTTACTATTTTTTTTTTAAAATAAATATATATTTATTTTTTATCTGTCGGATGTTAAAAAAATATAGACATGCTAGTTTCCTCATGTCATGTTGTTTGCTTACAACACCCACAGATAAATATATAAAAAAAAAATTTTTTACAAGCCAGTAAAATATGTCACAAAAGTATAAACATTTACTGTTATCAGACAATGTAGAATTCAAGTTGTTGTTTTTTTATTTGTTTTCTTCATTTATTTTTTTTTCCGGTGATGAACAATAATTTTTTCAAGCTTTTTTTTTTTTTAAATATTTCTCTACAAACCTAGTGAAATAACAAGCTACATATTTCATATGATATATATAGTGAGAAAAAATAAAAATAAAATGAATTCAAATAAGCGTAAAATAAAATATGAAAATTGAGTGTTAATTTTTTTTTCTATTTTTTTTTTTTTTTTTTCATTAACTGTTTTTAGCAATTCTCGTTCTTGATATCACATCAATTCAAACATTAAATACTTTTTTTTTTTTTTTCTCTTTTTTATTGAATAAAAATAAAATTAAAAAAAAAAAAAAAATTTTATAACGATAATATTGTGTTTTATGTGTTTGAAATATCACATGATATTGTTTTTATATTTTTTTTGTTATTTTATCTATCAAAGAGGAATTTTTTAATTTGATAAAATACTATAAAAAAAAAGGGGAATTTCTGGACATTCTGATTGACAGTATAGTGGTGAATATATTTCGGAAATAAAATAAATAAAATGATAAAAAAATATTTAAAAAAAAAAAGAGGAATTATATATAAAAAATAAAATGACAAAACTTGAGGTAACATTTGTTCGACCCACCCTTTCCATTTCAGCATTCATTTCCATTTCCATGATTACGTCCTTCCTTGGAATTTACTCTCAAACCTTTAGTCACCAAACTATCAACAACTTGTCAACTGATATAACAATTGAAACTTTTGATACTATATTGAAATAATTACACTACTTAATTACTAATATTACTATGACTATACATGAAGATAAATAAATACATTTTGATATCAACTGTTGTTAATAATGTAATGAAACTTTAGTCTTCGTATCTTCTCATTTAGTTATTCAATTGTTTACAAGTCACCATGACAATGAAGGAATTTTAACGTTATAACTTTCACATTAATCAATAGATTCTCAAAAAAAAAAAAAAAAAAAAACCCTGTAATGAAATTTAGAAATAAATCATTACACTGCTGTTGTTTAGTTTTCACAATTTTTTTTTTTTTTTGTCTTTTATATTTTGAAATAACAAATTTTTTCTTTTTTTTTATTTACATTTATATTTTTTTTAAGTCATAAACCAATTTACACATAAAAAAAAAATATGGTTTATTGGTAAACCTGTGACATGGTATTTTTTTTTTTTGTTTTGTTTTAAATCAGCGCAGATTTTTTTTTTATTTTTAGTATTTAGGGGCAAAATGATTTTTGTTTTTCTTTTGCTTTATTACAACGCCCTTTAATCACAAGTTTTATTATTATTATTTTTTTTTACATTTAATTATAATTTATATATTTATTTGTGTGTGATTTTTTTTATTATTATTGTGGCTATTAACTAAAAAACTAGAAAAAAAAACAAACGAAAAATCTCGTATTGATTTTAAAGGTTTTTTTTTTTTATCGAGGTGTCGATTATATTACAATTGTCCGCTAATTTTTTTTGTACAGATATTAATAGAATTATTTTATAATTATTCGAGTAATTAAATTATTTATTTATTATTATTAAAAATTATAATTATATTGTGATATTTTATTTTATGCGGTAATAATAATTGCACACGTATTTTTTTTTTTTTTTTAGTTTTTCTTAGTCAAGTTTTTGTAAAAATAATCAAAAAAATTATATTGCCAAAAAAAAAAAAAAACAATATAAAAATAATTATTTTTTGATATTAATTTATTTTACAAAACATAAAAACAATTAACTAAACGAAAAAATAAAAAATAAAACATTAATTATATATTTTAAATATTTTTCCCTGTTTATAATTTTACACATTTATCTAGAATTATAATTGTAGGCACACAAGGAAAAATATATTAAGATTAAAAATATTTTATTTGCCAAATATTAATCTTAACCATTTAATGATAATGATGATTCGACATTACGATTACATAAAAAATAATTTTACATATTTATTTGTCTTATTATTATTATTTTCAGATAATAATTTTTTTTATTTATTTATTCTTATTACGTGATATTTATCCATTTAAAAGTTGTAATGATTTTATTATTATTAATAAAATTTAATTGGATATATTTTTAATATCTATAATATTCATAAAAATTGGGAATGATTAGCTCGTTGAATGAGCAATAATAATTATTAAAAAATCGAACATTGACAAGTGGAATTAAAGCGACGTTTTAAATAATTGTTATTTGTTTTTTTTTTTTTTTTTTTTTTTTTTTATATTTAGCTCTACGTCAACAATTTAATTTTCAAAGAGAAAAATACAATTTTAGACATTAATCAATATTGTAATAATAATTGTATTTTTTTTTTTTTTTAATTTAAAATTTTATTTTATTTTTTCTTTTTATATTTTATGAACCACTTGAATCAGACTTTTGTCATTCAACACGTTTAATTTATTTATATTTTTTTTCTATTATTCAAAATATAATATGTCATAGTAAATAAAAAAACAAAAATTTTTATCAAGTATCATACTCATATCAAATATCAAATAAAATTGAATGTTATTTTTTTTTTCGATTTTTTTTTTTTTACAACAAATTAGTTTTTTTTCTTTAAAAACTGTAATAATAATAACAATAAATTGATAGTACGTAACGAGAATATTTAAATATGAATTGATTAAATCAATTGTATAAATATTTATTTCATTTTATAACGAAATAAGTATTTTTTTTTTTTAAATAAAAAATTAATGAAAATTTAAAAAACAAAAAAAGTTGGTCAAAATTATTAACTCAGAGTTATTAACAATTGCCAGATTGTCTACTTCTAATATTGGAATTTAATCAACAATAATGATCAAAATTATATTACATATTTTTTTTAAATTATTTGGTTTGGACAGAAGAGGCTTATTGTCTTCTGAATTTGGCACAAAAAAATACACTAATTATATGCATTTATTTATCATGAAAAATTTAAAATTTTTTTAAAACATTTTTTATTTTTTTTTATCATTATTGACTGGTTGATTTTACCGAGTATAGACAGTTTGTACTTTTTCTTTGCCATATTTTAAATGAATCGAAGTTTATAATTTTTTTATTTTAATTGTTTTTTAATAACAATGAAATAAAAAAAAAAAATTAATTAATAAAAAAAAAACAAAAGTCTAATCAAACAATCGTCAACGACACTTTGTTGCTTTTTTTTTTTTTTTTTTTGGTAAATATTTAATTTGTAAGTAAAAATAAAGATGTTCAACTTGTCATTTGTGTTACTGTAAATGGTGTAACTTGATATAGGAAACACCTGTTGCAAACTCGTACAGGTTTTGTATGACCATAACGTGGTAATGGTACATTATTACTACTGCATCTACCACAAAATACTTTTCCACAATTTCTACAATGATGTCTACGTCTAACAACAGTAAAACCAGCTTGACATGCCATACATCTTGGTGCATCATTGTCAGGTATCCATGCTGGTGCTCTCTCGACACATTCTTCACCGCATTCAGTCACTGGTGAAGCTAATAATAATAATAATATATTAAATTAATAAATTTTATAAATTTATATTATTTAAATTTAATAATAATTATTATTTTCTTACTTCTTTCATTATTTGACATTGTATCTTCAAGTTCATCTTCATCTTCTCCCAATGAATTTTGTCTTTCAATATTATTATTTGTTGTTATTTCTGGTATTTCTGTATTTTCAATAACATCTGTTTGAACTGTTTGATTTGATAATAATTGTTCATCATTATTTTCAATTTCTGTGCTATTCATTAAAAAAACACATTTTAAAATATTTCGTAAATCAGATGCAAAATTTGTTTGTAATTGATCAGCAACACCAGCAATACAAACAAATAATCTATGAACAAGATCTTCAGATGATCTAAAATATAATAAAATTAAAAAATTAATAATTATTTAAAATTTATAAAGAAAAAAAAATATAAATTATTTACCGAAATTTAGCTCTAACTTGATTTCTATTTGCAATTTCAGCAGCTTGCATTGCAAGTGCAATTTCTTCATCATCTTGACAATCACTTTGAAATTCACTTGTTTCAGAACTTGAATCACAACAACTTGAACAACTTGAACTTGATGGTATATCATGTCTATTAAGTGATAATTCAAGTGCTGGTGCTGTTGCTCTAGCAATAACATTTGGATTAACAAGATTACCAATTTTTCTTTGTCTTATTGTATCATGATTATTATTAATAATTGTTGTATCGATATTATTATCAGATGTTGGTGATTCTAATGATAAACCACTTTTATCTGTTCTTCTTCCAAGTCCATCATTTGGTAATATATCATTTTTTTCAATAATAATATTGTTATTATTATTATTTTTTCTTTTATCATTAATATGTATATTTTTTTTTTTACTATCTTTTTTATCAATAATATCACGTTTACGCATTTTAGCAATTTGTTCAGATCTTGAACGTCTATGATCTAATAATTTACGATTTTGTGGTGATGAATTTGTATGATTTCTATGACCAAAATTATAATTTCTCATTGTATAATTATTATCATTACGTGGTTCAAAATGACATAAACGTGGACTTCTTTGTGGACTATGACTACCAAAATTAGGCATTTGTCTTGTATTTTGACTTGGATGTAAACTAGCACCAAATGTTGATAATCTTAAACAACGATCTGTTGAATTTGATCTTGAATTTTCAGTACTTTGTGCTAATCTTAATGTTCTAACATTACATGATAAACTTCTATGTGTATCATCATAATTTCTTTTACATATTTTTCTATCAAATTTACGTTGATGTCTTTTTTTATTTTTATTATCTTTTAATCTACGTGATGATGATGATGATGATGATTTTTCTTTTGTATAATTATCAATATTATTATTTATTTTATTAATATCATTTGATGTTGATGGACAATTTTTACATTTTATATCATTCCAAAATTCTTTAGCAGTATCATTTTTATTATCAATATTAATATTTAAATTTTCCCAATTTTCAGAATAATTTATTTGAAATGTTGATGGATTTGAATCACATACTGTTATTTGTCCATTACCATATGCAATACCAACAAACTCTTCATTGGTCCCATTAAAATTTGATGATATACAATCAATATTTTTTGATGTTTCAATTTGGTTATTATCTAGCATATTATTTTTAACACTTTCAACATCACAAATACATAAACTATTATCATTCTTTTTTTTATTATAAATATTACCATATGATGATGATGCTGATGATGATGACGAAGATGAAGATAATGTTGTTGATGTTGCTGTAGATGATGTTGAAGATGATGATGATGATGATGATGATGATGATGATGATGATGATGATGATGATGATGATGATGTTTCACCATAATCATTATTATTACTATCATTATTTTCATTATCATTAATAACATTTGTAAATGTTTTTTTTTCTTCTGGACTTTTATCATATAAACTTGTATTTTCCGATGATATTACAGTACAAATACCAGAATCAGTTTGTTCAGATATTTCATTTTGACATTCACCATCAAGTAATAAATTTGACAATGTTTTATTTGCTTCAGATATTAATTTACGTGAATCCATATCAGGCAGTGAATTTTCAATATTTATTGTTTCACCAGTAACATTATTTTCATGTGATACTTGATTTAATAAATATTGTGTTTGTGGTATTTCAATATTATCTGATGTACCAAGTATTTGTGATATATCAGAACTTAAAAAATTATTATTATTTCTAAGTGTACTATTATCATTTTGATGAGTATCACTACAAACATCACCACTATTACTATTGTTACTATTATTAATGTTATTATAATTACTACTACTGCTACTAGGACATTCATTAATTATTGTATTACTATTATTTAATCTTTCATTTGTTAATATTGTTGATAAATCATCAATATTATTACTATTATTATTATCATCATTATCATTAATTATTGTATCAATATTTTTTTGACAATTAAGCTCTCTTTCATTATTATTATTATCATGTCTATTATTTTCTTCAAATATATCACTCAACAATACTTGATGATGATGATCATTATTATCATTTGAATTTGAATTTGAATTTGATGATCTTTCATTAATACAAATATTAATATTATCATTTTTAAAAATTTTTTTTTTATTTTTAATACGTTTATTTTTATCTCTTTCTGGTTGTAATTTTTTTTCAATTGAATATTCAATTTTTTTATTATTTTGATCAATTGTTTCAACAGCATCATTTGCTGTTTCATCCATATTTGTACCAGTATTTTTAGTAATAGTGTAAAAATCAACAATAAAATCTTTACAACTTGGATAATCAGTATAAAAATTATGAACAAATTCTTCAAGATCTTGTTGACATGAATTATTATTATTATTATTATTTTGTGTTATTGGTGCTGTTGGTTCTTCATTTGAACATAATAATTTTTCAAGCATATATAATTCACGATTATTTAATGTCCATAATAATTCACGTATTTTTAATAAAAGATTTCTAAATGGTCTAAACATTTCACTAATTGTATCAGGTGAATTTAAGCATAATGGACCACCAGGTAATGCAAGAAGACCAGATACAATAGCAAGTCTTGGTATAGTAAACATAAGTGCTGGTTCATAATTATCAACATCAGCTTGATTTAATAAACCACGTTCAAGTGCTCTTTGTAATGTTTCAGAAAATAATACACAAACAAGTTCTTGTTGTTCATATTCTTTTGTTGTTTTAACTGGTACCATTGCAGCAACATAACATAATTCAAAATCAGCAAATAAACGATCAAATATTTTTAATGATTCAATTAATTTTTCTAATGTTGGTTCTAATGGATTTTGTGCCTGTAATAATAATATTTATATATTTATATTATTATTATTAAATTATATATATATTAATTTATATATTACCTTGAGATTCATGTGACCCTTTAATGCATGTTCTCTTAATAAATTTCTAACAATTTCAAGTGATTTTGTTAATGCTTTTGCAAGTGGTCTCATTGCTGAACTTTCAACTTCACGATTCATAATTGATGAACCAGCAGCAAGACATTCAGCACCAAACCATAATTGTCCAGCTAAATTTTCTTGCATAACATCATCAGGAAATTTAACTCTAAAATCACGATTAGCACGACTATCTGGTATTAATTCATCCATTATTTGATTACATATTGTCAATACTTTATCTTGACAATGACGAAGTTGATTAACAAGTGTTGTACAACGTTCTGGTTCTTGACGTCCATCAAATGAATCCAATTCACATGCAACTGCTGTTAATGATTCATTTGCATAAAAAAATTGTGCCAATAAACTTGTATCATCTCTCTGAAATTATAATAAATTATTTACAATTAATTTTGTATATAATTCAGCTTCTTTTTTTTGTTCATTTTTAATTATAGTAATTTAAATATTTACATTGTAAATAAGTATTATTCAAACAATAAGTATTATTATAATTTTAAAAGAAGCTTTGTTGAATATATAAAAAAAAAAAAAAAAAAATTAACTTGTATGTTGATTTACTTGTCTTGCCAATTATTTTGCAAGAATTTTTATTTATCTTTTTTTCTCTCATTTATTCTGTCTACTAATTTTATCATTTAAAATATTTCATCACTTGAATAATAATTATTTAAATTATTTCTAAATAAATAATAATTTTTATATATATTTTTTAACATTTGTTGAAATATATATTTCTATTGTTATTAAATTTTTTTATTTTTTGGTTAATATTTTATAATATTTTTGTTATTCTATATATATTTTTTTTATTGCAAGTAAAAGTTGAGTCTATAAACCTCGATATTGCAATTTACATTGAGGTTACTACTAAAAATTTTTTTTTTTAAATATTTAAAATATTTTATTCTTTGATAAAACTCTTTGTTTTAATTATACTTAATTTTTAAATAGCCAGATTACTTAAATCATATTTTTATCTATAAAATTTATATCATTGAATATTTCAATTTAATATTTATTTTATAATTTTTTTTTTTTATTCTACTGTTGACAGAGTTATTTGATATATGTTTTTTTTTTTTTTTTTTTTTTCATGAACGAGCCATATGTATAAACAATGCATTTGGATCTGATTACATTTACTAGATAAACCTTAAAACAAGATTATTAATTTTTTTTTATTTTTTAATCAATATTAAAAATATTTTAAACAAAAGAAATTAACAGAAATATATACTTTTTTTAAATTCAAAATTTAAATAGAATTATTATTTTTTAATTACAACTATTTTTTTTTTTAAATATCTTATCAAATAAATAACACGATATTTGATATTAAAATATTAAAAAATTATTATGTCTTTTAAAGTTTATTTTTTTCTATTAAAAAAAAAAACAAAGAAAAAATAATTTTGTAAATTTATAAATTTAAATATTAATTGAAAATTCATATAGTAATTTAAATTAAAAATAAAAAATTGTAAATTTATAATTATTGAGATTTTAAATAGCTGAAAATAGCCTAAAAATTTTAGATTATTTATTTTTAAATAAATTGATTTCGAAACTTTGATAATATCCGTTTAGTTAGGCAATTTATATTCATGATAGCCATTTATAAATCTTTAAAATTTGTTCCTTTCTCATCGAATATTATTTTATTTATTATTTAGTTTTTTTTTTTTTTTCATCCTTATATTTTTATTTTCAAGGATACAATCATCGAAACGATTGACCAAGGTCTTGTAATACGTATAATCAGTTTTTTTTTTTTTTTTTTTTTTTAATGGTCAGGTCAAACTGAGCGAATCGAGCACAGGTGTTTTATTCAAATATATATATATCTTTGTGTTCAATAAATTATTGGATATTAATATTTGAAAATGAAAAAAAAATAATGATTAATTTTATTTTTATTTAAATTTAACCTTGATGACAACAGATTGTAACGAGTATTATCGAGTCTTATCAATAATAAGTTTTTTTTTTTTTTTTTTTATCAACTCTTGGTATTTTTAATTTGTTTTTCATCTATTTGTTTTTTGTTTTTTTCCTTTTATAATTATCATTTTTATATTTAATTTTTATAATTATTATTTTTTTCTATTTTTATTTTTATCTTTTTTTATAAAAAGTAAGTGCGTAAAATAGAAATTTATATTTATATGATAATTAATAAATAAATATTATATAAATAAAATAATTTTAATAGATTTTTTTAAATTTATTTATAATCATTAACAAGGCCAGAGTGTTCGTCGGTGAAACTGGTCAACTGAGGGCATCATGATTACTAGTAACTCATTTGTTTATTTAAAAAAAAAACACAAAACAAAGACAATTATGAGTTTTAGTTTGTTAATAATAAAAATAATGTATTAAAAAATCCTATTGAGACTCTTTTCTTTTAGTTAAAAATTCGATTTGAGACATCCTGTGAGCCAATTTTTTAAAAAATGTAATAAAATAGAAAAGTTATTGTTAAAATTATTGATATAATGTTAAAAATAGTATTTAAACAATAATTTGTTGTTATTTTTCTTTTTATTACATTTTTTAAAAAAAGGGCTCACAGAGGGTTTCGAATCGAAATTTTATCGAAAAGAAAAGTCTCAATTGATTTTTTTTGTTTTTTCAATAGATAAATAACTTTTTTTTATTCATCATTTTCATTATTAACAAACTAAAATTAATAATAATTGTCTTTATTTTATTTTTTTGTAATATTTCAAAATAATAAACAAATAAAGTTACTAGTTATCATGGTGGCGAACTACAGTTTCGTCAACGACATCCTGGCCTTGGTCATTAATAAAACACTATAGAAAGTAATTGCAAAATAAATTTGTGTAAATTATTTATTATATTTTCAATATCTCAAGATCAAATTGCTGTTTAAATAATTATAATAAAAATCATTGACATTGTAGTTAGACACATGTCCATTTTTAAACTCGTGATTAATGACTGAAATAATATTTTTGTTTTCTATTATCCGGAAGTATCATTAATAAATGATACATTTTTTTAAAAATAAAATTCAAAAGAAAAATTTTTTATAAATAAGGACAATATATATTATTTTTTTTTATTATAAAAATTACACTGTATAAAGTATGATATGATCAATATAACGATATGACTCATCAGATAATTCTAAATCTACCCTCTTCATATATAAATATATTTTTTTTTTATTTATTCCCCTTTAAATTTTCCATGAACCACAGTGCAAATGTGTTGTCTAGAAAAAAACTATTGGCCTTTTATGTTATCTTATTAAAATATTTCAATAATATTTCTATAAACATATTATTTCAAAATAAATAAAATTATTTCTTTATAAAAAAATAATAAAAATAATTTACAAGTTCAAATAATCATTATTAATAAATTTATTTATTATTCAATTTTAAATAATTTTAATACTTTTAATTTTATATATACTATTTATAGAAAACTATTTTAAGATAATATAAAAGAGTTGTATTAAAAATAAAATAAAAATATTTGAAAAAAAATAGTAATCATAGACGAGGCCATGGCGCAAACGTCCTCGTGTTTTGTACGCACTTTTACTTTTGGTTCGTCACGTAAAGTTGGGCGCGATGATACAGCTTTCCCCGGACAATAATTTTCAAAAAATATACATAAAAAGTAAAAATAACAAAAAAAAACATGATACTTTGATAAAACAATAAAATTAAAACAAAATTTATATATAAATTGGAAAGTATATATATAACAAAATTGACTCCAGTATAACAAAATAAAAAAATAAAAAAAATTAAATATACAAAATTTTTAAATTTAAATATATAAATTGTCGTCATATTTATTTGTAAATTAAAATGATAATTGTACTTAATATATACAAACAATTGGGAAATTCTTAGACTTGATTTAAATGACATTTTATCGATCTATCATAAATTAACGCTATTGACCCCGATGAAAGGGGAACAAGTTTGATAAATTAAAATTGTTTTGTTCTCTGCTGGTGTGCATTTAACTATTATTTATTTTTCAATTTAAATATTAATTTATAATTTATATTTTAAATATTATTTATTTATAAAAACAAACAATTTATTTATTTAAAAAATTAATTTTATATTTTATTTTTATTCAAATATAAATTACAATAATTCATTTAATTAAACATTTTTAATTACAAATTAATTTTTTTAATAAATAATAAATAATTTTTACAATATTTAATTCAAACGAATGTATTTTTTTTTTGTTTTTTTTTTTAGAATGACGTGCGGGTGTATTTGCTAATACCAATTGTATTATATATATATATTTTTTTTTTTTTATATTTTCAATCTGGCACTGACATCAAATAACTCCACGCGTGTTTGACTAGACCTCTTGTCTAGTAATATGTATGCCTCTGGTTTCGAATTAAATTACAAAAAAAATATATATATATAAATAATTTAAGACTTTTTTTTTTTTTGATACTCCCTCATGTATTTTTTATTGACAATAAATACACACACTCTGCAACAATATAATAATAAGGAAGTGGATGAAAAAAAAATATGTTGCAGCTTGACATGGATTTGTTTATTCTACCTGGGATATTTTTACCTGGCTAAAGAATTTTCATTATCCTGAAAAAAAAAACATCTGTACACCCACACATTATATATTTTCAATTGACACAAAAAATAATAACAACAACAATAAAAAATACCTTGAATTAATTAATAATATTATTATCATTTTTTTTTTTTTTTTTTTTATCAATTAAATTTGATAAAAAAATTTGTATAACATCAAGTTTTTTTGTTTATTTTTTTTTTTATTTAATTGTACATGTATTAAATGATAACAAGTATAAATATTTGGTTATTTACATTTTTTTTTTTTTTAAATAAATATTGATTATTTTTGTTTAAATTTTTTTTTTTTTAATATTATGTTACTGATAATGAAGGTTAAATTGGGAAGATTTATCATTGTTATATTGTTTAAATTTTAAACAGCAAAAAAAAAGAAAATAATGTTTTTTAAATATTTTAAAATATATTTAACAATAAAAAAAAAATATGTTAAAGATGTTAATGTAATTGTCAATTGACATTAAATTAATTACAATTGTTTTTAATTTACACAACAATTTATGTATATTTTTTATTTATTTTTTGTTAATACTGTGTTTCGTTTACCACATTGACTCTCTTAACTTTCACAAACAATTCAATGTTTTCTTTTATTATTATTATTATTATTATTATCATTTTTTTTGTTTTATTTAATATTAAACTTATCATTGTGATTATAGATGCGTAAATATATATAAATTAAAATAAACAATTATTATGTTCTATTTATCATTCAAACAAACAGGTGGGCAAAGCGCAGACTCGTCTTAAATTATTTATCATTAAATCAAAATATTTAAATAATAATTGAAATACATAATTATTTTAACAAAATAATAATTAATTTATTTTATTTAAAAATATAATATTTTTATAAAATAACAATTATACAAAAGAGGACAAAAAAAAAAAAATGAGTAAAAATAAATAAAAAAAAAAATAAGTAAAATAAAGAGAAAATGGAAACTCTTTGCAAGAAAGAGGCCAGACTGTTATTTTTATTTTTGTTTTGATATAATATATTTTTGACGTTTAAAAATTAATCAAAAAAATATCATAGATATTATTTTGATAATTAAATTAATTAAAATAATAATAACATATTTAAATAAAATATATTTATTATTAAAAATTATTATTTACAAAAATTTTGATATGTTTTTTTTTAAATTTGCTCACCTTTGGTCTGTAAAACCATTTTCTGATGGACTCCATTGTATTTAAAACCACATATACACAAACACTGTGACGTTTATTTAAATAATAATAATAATAACAAAAATTATTAAAAAAAAAAAAAAAATATATATAAATTTTATGTCGTACTTGTTTCCGCACAGATCACTGCGCCTTTCGCGCACCTTCTCGCACTTGCGTCATACCGACGCCTGACGTCGGAACACAAATGCTTTGGCATTAATATCACAAACAATGCAATAATTTATAAATATTTAATTAATATTATTTATTAAATATATTATTATTTTATTAAAATATATTTTTTAATTAAAAATAAAACAACACTGTTATGATTTCATCATGACACAAATCAAATGGTGCTCCAATTTTATATGTTATTTATATTTTTATTATTAAACTACTTTTATACACTCACTATACTTTTATTATTATTATTATTTAAAAAAAAACTATAACAAAAATAAAAATATTTCACTACATTAAAACTATTAACTTTAAATTTTTTTTTTTTTTAATTAATTTATTGCATATTTTTTATAGAATAAACGACAAGAGTCGTGAGTCAAACACACTGTGTGATATCATTTTTGATATTAAAAAAAAATAAGTAATAGTAGGATAAAATTTTATAAAATGACAGATCAGAAATTTAATAAAAATCACAAAGGCGTTTGTGTTTACGCATGCGTCAATAATTTTTTTTTTTTTTATTTTTAAACTTAATTTGAGTGACATCTCTTATCAATATTTTATACTAAAAAATTTACTGTGTTGATAAGTTAGTTTATCTTTATTATCAACACTAAAAAAAAATAAATTTGAAATTTGTTTTTTTTTTTTTTTAATTATTATATTAATTTGTATTAATTAAAAATTGTATTTAATTATTATTATTATTTTGTATATTTAATTAAATACAAAAGTGATTATTAGTAAAATCTATTTAATTTTCAATATCGATAATTAAAAATATGCAAATTTAAAATAGTCATTTGATTATTTTAATAGGATTTTTATTTCAAAAAACCACTCAACTTGATGAGAAAAAAAAATAAAAAATAAAATAAAATTTTAAATGTTATTTATTTTGATTGGTATTTATCAAAGTATTTTTATGTTTATATAAAATTTTATTTTTATTATATTTCAATATATATTTTTTAACAATTTTATATTCATCAAAATGTTAAATTATATACATTTAAAATATATTACATATATAATTAATTAAATATAATTAATAATATTGTTGATTTAATCAAGTATAGAGTATGACAATAATATGAATAATTTTGTAATATGAAATTTTGATAGAAATACGTGACTTTTTGTCATGTAGATATTTGTTTTTGGTTAATTATATCTTGATAAAATAATGATAATAATTACAATGTAATTTTGAAAAGGTGTATGAGATTTAAAATTAGACATGAGACTACGTATTGTATCGTTCATCCAGGGTAGTTTTCTTTGGGTTAGGGGGTGTTATAAGCGTGGGGGGATGATAAGGGATGATGCGTCTTATAAAACTGCCAAGCAACAACCAACAGTAACATTTCATCTTGAGAATTTAAACTCACTGGAAGTCTCAAGTTTTTTTTTTAAAATAATATATAAAAAAAATTTTTATTATTAATTGTGTAATTAAATTTTTTTTGAGCTGTTTTAATAAGCTTGGATAAAATTTAATTAGAAGAAAAAAAAAATTTAAAGAAGAAGTTAATTTTTAATAATTAAAAGGTAAGTTATTATTAATATTATTTTAAATAAAATATATTTAATTATTTATAATTTTTTATTATTAAAGTTATTTAGATGATAAGTATTTTTTTTTTTTTATTTTTTTTTTAATTTTATATTTATATTTACTTAATGTGCACTCAGTATTATCAAAATTCACTTAAATTTATTTTTCATTAAGTAGCAACTGTCATTTTTGTATGACACATTGCGTATTAATTTTATAAAATTCAAAATGTCAAATATCTAAAACACTGTGTTGGTGGATCCATTCATCATCCAACATGTCATTTAAAAAATAATAAAATAAAAATATTAAAAACATATATAAATAATATTATTTATAAATTTTATTTTCAATTTTTTATAATATCAAATATTTTTTTCATTAAAATTGAAATAATTTATTAAAAAAAAAATATATAAATTCATTTTTATCGTTTAAAAATAAGAATAGCTATTTAACTTGCCAACTGTTGGCTAATTTTATAAACAATTTCTCATCAATAAATTTATTGAATAATTTAAAAACTTTTAAAAATTGAAATAATTTTCAATTTAAATTCGCATATAAATTTTACAATTTATCAATCGAAAAAAAAAAAAAAAAAAAAAAACAATAAACCGATAAATGATAAAACTTTAAATCAAGTTACAGTCAGATGGCGTGAATTGATTTTAATAACTAAAAAAAATATAAATAAATAAATAACTAATTTATAGTTTTTTAATAGAATTTTTTTTCTTTTATATTTTTTTAAATAAAATTTTTCATAGACTCTTAGTATTCTATGAACTTTAATAATAAATAAATTTTATTAAAACTTTAAAAAACTAAATAACAACAATAAAAATAAATAAATAAAAAAACATAAAATATTATTGGTTGATAAAATGCAATGAACCAAGAATTGTCTTCCTATTCAACGTCATCGATTATTAATATTAAAGTGCATAACAGCATTGAATCGTAACTCAACATAATGAGAAAATCAATACGCGAAACGATATTTAAAATAACATAAGTCAAAGTACTTTCAGGTGCAATATACCTCTTAGAAAAATATTTAAAATTGATCAATAAAATATTAACAATATATTATAAAATTTAATTTTAAAATTTTTTAAATTAAAAATAAATGAAATAAAAATATTCAAAAAAATTTTATTAAAATAAATATAAATAATTATTTGATAAAATTAATAAACAAAATATAATTAAACAATAAAAATAAACAAAAATTTAAATAATTAAATTCAATCGAGTATTTGAATTAAATATTTATAAAAATGTAAATTAAAAAAATGTTTATTTTATTTGAATCTGGTTTTTTTTTTTTTATACTAAACATATACCTTTCATGAATTAATCATTTTACAATCAAACCTCATGAATTTTTTCAATTTTATTTTATCAAATTATAAATATATAAATTTATTTAAAAAAAAAATTTTAATTTAAACTCAATCAAACGAATATAACGTTGTTTTTTTATTTTTTAATTTTCTAAAATAAAAAACAAAATGTATTAATATTTGCTGATAAAAAAATGAAAGTTAATTTTGCAATATTTATATTATTTACACAAATAAATAAATAAAACATACTTAATGTTCTATTCGATTATTTATTTATTTTTTTTTTGATATTTATTATAACCCTTAACTGATTTATTTATTTATTTTTTAAACTGACTTATTATTGTATTAAAAAAAAATATTTACATTCTTACATTATATAGTAAATGAATGCCGAAGTTTAAAATTTCTAGTCTATAAGTAACAAGACAGTAAGAGAGATAAAAAAAAAAAAAGTTGGACACTTAGTAGCACTTACTCTTATCTTAATGACTGAGGACGCGCGTTGCGTTAATGGCCTCTTAAAATTAGCACTGAGGCACCCTTCGAAAATTTTTGGAAATCCCTCGTTTTTTAACATATTTATTTTATTTTTTTTGCATTCTTTAAATAATTACATATATACTAAAATAAATAAAATAAACAATGAAAATAAATTTAAAGTATCATAAAAAAATTAAATAGAAAATACACATTCATCAAATTTATTTTAGTTCAAATCAAATTCAAATATATATATTTGTTTTTTTTTTAGTTTAAAATTATCATTTAAATTTAAATTAATTTTTTTGGATAAAATAAATAGCGTGTTTTAAATTAGTAAAAAAAATTTATGATCAATTTCAAAACCACTATTTCCGTGCTGATAAAATGTCTCATAAAAATTCTTAAGCAATTTTTTTAATATTTTTATTTACAATTCATTTTTCATTTCCTTTCAATTTTATAATAATTTAAACTATATATTTTAAATTTTTTTTAAATTTTAAATACTTGATTTATTTCTTAATAGTAATCAACAAATTTTATTTATTTTTTTTTTTTAGTTTTTATTGATAAATTACTCAACAATATTATTAAATATTTTTTAATTTTAATTTTTATATTTCATTCAATTCAATATGATTATAATTAAATTTACTTGAAATAACAAAATATAGATATACTGAGTGAAAGGACAAAAATTATTAAAAATAAATATTGTTTTTTTTTTTTTAAGTATAATTTAGTTGAGTAAAAAAAAAAATGGTTGAAAAATGGATCGTTGATTTGACAATTCAAGCATGACCATTGTTACAACTACTCCATTGTTTAACGTTAATGTACTTTTAAAAAGTTGAAAATAATTTTTTATTTTAAACACGCCTTTAATAAAAAATAAAGAAAAAATTATAAAATATATATTTAAAGTTACTAAAATAATATAAATATTAAATATATATATATAATTTTTTTTTTTAATAAATAATTGTATAATATTTTTAAATTTTTATTAAATTAATTTTTTAAATTTTTAGATGGCCAATGTAACAAGTATCTCAGTGATTTTATTACTAATTATAATCACTGTTGTAACCAGTCAAACATTTCAATATAGTCGTGGTTGGACAAATGGAAAAAGATCAGATATTGGTACATTTGGTCTTGGTCTACCGACAGAATTTAAAATGAATTTTCCACTTCAACAAATAAAACGTCAATCAAATGATCCATCAACAATTCAATGTGGTTTACGACAATTAAAAATGCTTCTTCAGGAGAACTCAAATGACCAAGTAATATATAAATATTAATTTACTTTTTTATTATTACTTAAAAAAAAAAAAAAAAAATATAAATAAAATTATTAATAATATTTTTTCATTTTAGATGTATTCAATTCCATGTGATCTTCTCAATATTTTAACAAAAGTCATTGAAGAATATCAATATGAAACAAATACATTTCAACGTTCTGCTATCAACAAAGATATTGATTAAATATAATTTAATAATTTTTTTTTTTAAAATAAATATAATATAACAAATCAATGGAAAGTATATCTTGTAAATTTTCTTTGTAATAAATATTATAAATAAATAAATGAATAAATAAACTATATATAATTATAATATATTTTTTTTTTTGTTTTTAATTGTTGATTAATAAATATTAAAATTAGTGTAAATGTAAAATATTATAATTTAATATTCAATGTAATATTTGACGACAGAAATTGTCATGAGATAAATTTATAATAATATTTTCATATTGAAAATTTATATAAATGCATTTTATCTCTGAATAATAATTTTAAATGCAGTAATTTTGATCAAAGGTATATTTTCATATATACATTTGATAATATGAATTGTAAAATTAGTAAAATTATTGCATGAATAAAGAGTTATCATTCAATTTTCATTTATGATATAATCAATGTCGTTGTGGTTATAATTAAATTTTGTAATATATCAATTTAATATTGTTATATATATATATAAGAAAGAAGTGTTGAAGAAAATAGATAATCTTATTGGGGGTTGTAAAAATATAAAGGGGGTTTAATAGAGATAAAGCTGTTTTCTCCGCATCCGATAGATGGATCGACGGATGGCCGGCAAATTTGTTGAAAGATACGGGGATTTTCTCTGTCAACAAGAAGATGGAGTGAAACACTGGTGAATTTAGACATACGTTGAGTCAATGGATTATCCTTTTGATAACTCGTCCAAATTGACATTTTCTTATCAATATATTTATATATAAATTTTTTTTTTTATTATTAATACATCAGTTTAATTAACAATCAACTAAATTTTTACAATTTTATTACAACAATTTAATTAAATTTGTTTAAAATATCCTTTTATATTTTCAATCAATCAATGAACTTTACAGGTCAATTTAAAATATAAAATTAATTTTAATTAAATATAATTATTATACATATATTTTTTTTATTTTTTATTTTATTTGTAATTATAAATTAAATATTTTGCAATTTATAATGAAAATAGCAAATATAAAAAAAATAAACAATGAAATTTTTATTATAGAAAATTCAATTAACCTATTGTTTGTATCAAATTATATGATTATCAATTTATTGTCATATTGATTATTATTATGATGACATCATCGTGTAATATACTTAAAACTTTGCCGCTAATCAGAAAGCAATTACGCTTGTAGGTACTGTCGGGGACGAGTTTAATCTCATTAAATATTAAAGCAACAGTGACGAAACTCGTTGAATTTATATGTGTATATATATACATTTCAAATAGATATACATCTGTACAAAACGTTTTTCCATTCTCGAGGGAATTACCCAGCAAACAATTGAAAACAATCGGATCTTTGATATAGCTACACGCGTTTATATATCATTCATGTATAAAAAATATTATCAAATTAAAATATACAAGTGAGTGAAAATTCACTCAAATTGACAACAATCTCATGTTGAATTTTCATATTGATATCATATATTGAAATTGATGTTCCGAATAGAAAAAAAAAAATATATATATGAATTTATAAATTTAATTTTATATAAATTAAAATAGTAATTAAATTTATGTATTAATTTTTTTATTAATTATTGTTTCAGATGATACGAGTTTTAATGAAACAAGTTGACGATATCAATCTGAATGTTCATCATCAACATTACTCAACAAATATTAAGGTAAAAATATAGAAAAACTTTATATACACATATAATTTATAATTTAAATGAATAAATTTTTTTTTTTTTTTTATATCAATTTCAAGTCATTTAAACTAATTAAAATATGATAATTTTATTTGTTTATTATTATTATTTTTAATTTAACAAATAATAAAACTTTGGCTTTTTTTTGTCAGATATTTATTTTTATATCTCACCCTACATATTTTTCTTTTTTAATATGTAGAGATGGGATTTTTCACCGGGGGTATATCACAAAAGCACGAGTCTGGTTACTCGAAGTGATTAAAGTACAAACACATACATAAAATAAATAAAAAAAAAAAAAAAAGATATAATAAATAAATTAAAAATAAATAAGTTTTACATCTTTTCTCGATGAACGCGCACGCTTGGTGTCTTGATTGTCCTGTATGTCGTTAATGGTTTTTTACTTTCATATTAAATTTTATCGACTTGCAGACACGCATACTTTTAGCATTAATTTATAACTATCAAATAATTTATATTTTGAAAAAAATAAATAAAAATTATTTTGTTATTTTTTTTTTGCATTAAATGCAATTTATTTTGAAATAATAAAAAAAAAATAATATAATGCAAGAGTTATCCTTGAAAGAAATTTTTATTTTTATATTTTTTTTTTGTGTTTAGGTAATTTTTTATTTTATTTTTTTATTTTTTTTAATGTGGTATATGATGTTTTGTAATGATAGGTCTGAAAATCTTGTTAAACCGCAGCGTGTCTATGGATTGAACTCAAATGTCGGAGGATTTATTTTAATAATATAAATAATTTTCTGCCCCGTGTCCATGGCCGAGATAAGGATCACGTTTTTTAAAAAATTTTTTTAAACATTTATTTTCTTACATATATATGAATTTATTTATAAATTAATAAAATTATTTTATGTTGACGTTATTTAAATTATACATGTCATTCTAAATTAAAAAAAAAAAAAGAAATAAATTATTTTAATTTAAATTTTTCTTAATTTGTTATTGTAATATTTCATTATTTATTAATTTTTTTTTTCAATAAAATATAGTCTAAAGTTTTTTGTTATTTATAAATTAAATATTTACGCTCAATTTATATTTTTATTTTTAGTATATATATATTTTCTTTATCTCATTATTTTTTCTTTCGACAGACAGAGAGATTTTTGCATCAACTTTTGAGTTAAATTAACTTTGATGGAAAAGTTGGATGAAAAAGAAAAGTCTGATAGAATATATAAATAAAAAATAAAATTTTTAAACAGTGATACTTTTTGGAATAATATAAATACATAAATCAAGCAATCATCCTAAATGCCTAGTTGACTTATCAATTTTTTTTTTTTCATTGTTATAAATATATATATTATTTTTTTTTTTTTTAACGAGATATTCCTTGGTGACTGTCACTATTTGTGTCACATTGTCTCTCAAAAGAATATCATTAAATTTTTAAAACTTTTTATATATATATTTGAAATAATCACTATATATTCTTTTTGTTTTTTAAATATTTAATAATTTTTTTGTAAATAGATTCTTGATGATATAAAAAAATTTAAAAATTCATTTTGATTTACTAAAAATAAATACAATTACATTAAATTGCATTTATATATTAAAATTTAATAATTAATTAAAAATAAAGATGAGATATATATATATATATATATATATAATTATTGTCATCGTCTGGGACCAATATTGAATTTAATTTTGAATTTATCAAACTTGATGCTTATATAGATTTACTTGATTACATATGTGTTAGCGTTGACATGGTACTTCGACAGTCGATAATGCATTCTCATAGTTGTCGCGGGAATTAACCCTATTCTATTGTTCAACCCTAACAAATATTCTCTATACCTAGAGAATATTCAGTATTTAATTCCTCTTGGGATTACTACAAACATATATACATACAAATCAACGTTAAATATATTTCAATTTTGATCTATGAGCTTTATATATACCTTTACGCATTTGAAAATTATTAATCAAACGAAAATATCTTGTTTCATATAAATAAATATAATCCAAATGACATTCCCACGAAATAACATTACTTATATTTATTTTTTATGAAAACAAAATAATTTTCTTTAAATATATAAATTAATAATTATATCATTAAAATTATATACATGCATTTGTATATTTTTTTTTATTTTTTAATTTTAAAACTAAGAAACGTTTGTCCATAAAAACCACAAAAAAAAATCATCTAAAATAGTAAAAAAAATATTGGCTTCCATTTCACAAGAAATACTTCTATTTCTATATACTTGGAAGATAAAAAAAATAAAATAAAATAAATATATTTACGAGCAGGAAATAGATATATATATAAATCTCATTATACTAATCCAAGAATTGACCACTTATTTTATTGTCAGAAATGTCATTTCACAAAAAAACAGTCTGGTCAAAATAATTATTAATTAATAATATTTCAAGATAATTGAATATATTTAGAATTTAATTTTGTTAGTTATAAATAAATTTTTAAATTGCAAATATATATAAATATAAATATACAAAAGGTTAAAATTTAATTGTTGAAATAATATATTGTATTTTACAAGATCAGACTGAAGCTAATATTGGATTATTTTTTAATTCAAATTACCCTTTTTCACCATGCAACACCATGAAAAAGACAACACATGCAATATTTCATAATTTTTTATACCCACTTGATATTATTAATATACAATTCGAGTGTAGTATAGTTGTTAAATAAGGGAGGTTTAAAAAAATGAACAGATAAATGTGCGCATTCGCAAGAAATAAAATGAAAAAAAAAAATACAGGGTATATAATATGAATATGGTGTATCAAAGGGGGTTGAATGCCACTGATGTATGATCGAGGATTAATTCAATGGGCGTGTGCAATGTCCTTTGGGATTTATTTTCATTCTCTTGCTCTTTTTTATTTTCACATGAAATTTATATCATACGTACCTTAAATTCCTCTTTACTCATTTCACCCTCATTTTATATATTCATGTAATTTAGTGACATTAAATTAACCAACAATAAATAATAATTACAAATAAATTATATAACAATGATTTTAAATTAAAAATAATTAATGAAATGTTTTTAGAAACAATAAAAAAGTAGTTGCATTTATAGATATAAATTTATATTCAATTTTTTTTTTTTTATTGAAATTTAATTTTTTCATAAGAATGACCTTTTTTTTTTTTATAAATCTTTTTACTTTTCTGACAATGATTTTTTTATTTTTTAGTTATAAGTTATTATTATATTCTTTTGAGATTAACAAAATCTATTTCCGGCTAGATTACAGGGTTTGGGGCGTCAGACTGTCGACTTGAAAACCAACAAAAGGTAAAATAAAAAAATAAAAAAATTAACGTTTTTATAAATATACGCACACATGTTATAAAAAAAAATAACAAAAAAAGTCAGATAAATTTTGCGGTAAGAGAAATAGAGATCAAAAATAAAGAGAGTTAAAAGTTTCTCGAATTTTACGAAACGCCTCAATTTAATAATTATATATTTTTTAATATTTTTTTCCTTTTCTTTTTTTTTTTTTATTCTAAGCATTGAGATTTTTATATATTTTTTCAAAAACTTTGATTTATATATAAAAACAAAAACTAGATTTTCAAATATAAATTAATTATTATTTAAACTGACAAGAAAATTAAAAAGAAACTATTTATTAATTATATATATATATATCTTTTCTTTTTTTTTTTTTAATTATAAAATTACAACCGGACATAGATTTTGTAGTGATTAAACAGGTTCAAACTCGGGTGGTCCATAAAACAAAATTAAAGGAAATAAAAAAAAATATATAAATAATATATAAAAAGGATAAAATACATACATAGAAAAACGGTGTTTTTTTTTTTTTTTCGATGAGAATAAGCACCCAGTAAAATTATGAAAAAGGACTCCCGACATTTGTCTCCAAATAATTGGTCAGGATTGTAGAGAATCACGGTATCTTTCTCTACAATTATAGGCAGTAAATGTAGCCACATCCGGCAAACAAGTGATACAAACATATACATTCAATTTATATTTTTTCTCTAAGACATAATATTAATATCTACTTGTGTGAGATTAAAACACACACAAGGTATATCGTTATACAAAAAAAAAAAAAAAAAATAGAAAAAATAGAAAAAATAAATAAATGAAACAATTATAGTTATAAAAATAAATAAAATAAAAAAATATATAAATAAATAAATAAAACTAGAAAAAATAAAAATATATATATGTATAAATTTTTTGCCGGATGTTGTTACATGATTTGAGGGATGATAGACTGCCGCAATGCCACCTTCAATTTGGACACCCACTAAATACTTGGCGGCAACTGTTTGAATAATATAAAAAAAATTTTTAAAAATTTCTATATACAAAGAAACAAAATGTATATAAAAAAATGAGCATAAAAAAATTTAGAATAAATAATAATAGTTTTAAAAAAATATATAGTAATAATGACACTGGGTTTTAAGCTCGTTTGTCTAGATTTTTTTTTAAATTTGTTTTTTATTTTTATAATTCAACATAATTGTTGTTGATATTAATTTTTTTTTTTTTTTCTTTATATATTTAATTATTATATATATATTTTTTTATATATTTATAATATTTACAACACGTACATAAAATCACATAGCTCGTTATACATCATACATCGGTGTAATTACCATTGATTTTATATAAATTTAAAATTATTAAATTCAATTTTTATTTTCATACTATATTTTAATTTTTTTTTTTTTTCGTTTTTATTTTTTTATATTTTCTTATATTATATATTTTTTTTAAGTTTAATATTTATCAATTTATCATAGTAATTTTATTATTTATTTATTTTTTTTTTATTTTATATTGATAAAGTTATATATGCTATATACAGATATGTCCTTTATTTTTTTAATTTATATTTTTTATTTCAATCACACTCATCACTTGATAATCACTTTTTTAATTTTCATACTACACTTGATATAATTAAATTAAAAAATAAAATAAAAACAAACAAGCAATATTTTTTTTTCTCTTAAATTATTTACACAATCAGTTTATGAATTTTTTTTTTTAATTCTTTAAATAATTATATTTTCTTATAATTTTAATTTTTTTTTTCAAGTGTTGACACTTGTTAAATTATTTAAAAAAAAAAAAAAAATATATATATATATAAATGAATTCTTAGCAAATTGGCTCGGTGAGTGGTTGAGGTGGTCCGTATGGTGATGTCCATTGACCATGGCCAAGTTGTGGTGGACCTGATTGACCCTCCATACTTGTCACTTGTGAATTACCTGGATGATTACCAACACCACTTGGATATCCAACTTTACCAAGTGCCTCTGAATGCAATGACATCATTAATCTATTTGCTGCTTGTCTTTCAGCTTCTCTTTCTTCAGCAGTTTGACGTCTGTCAAAAAAAAAAATAGATAATTAATTTAATTATTTTTTCATTTATTAAAATACTTTTATAATTAAATTTAATAAAACTCATCAGACAAAAGGTTGATGAAAAAATATATAAATTTATTTTTAACATTTAATAAAAAATTTTTAAATTAATTATCAATTAGATGTTGAATTAATATTTAATTTGTGCGCAAGTTTCATTCAATTTATGACATTTGCGCAGATATTTGAGTTCTTGAGGCGGAGCAAAAAGAAAATTCATTGGTTTTTTTTTTTTATTTTCTATCATGAACCCTAACAAAAGAGACTTGCGTAGTCAGACCATTTATTTAGCAAATTATTTCACTATAATTTAACTAAAAATTTTTTTAAAAAACACATTTATATTCATCTAAAAAGAAAAAATGAAATAAAAAATTATATCAATTTATTAATAATTATTTTAATTAATTAATTAAATTGTTTATCTCAAGTTGATATATAATTATTTTATATTAAACTACTGAGAAAAAAAATAAAAATATAAATAAATAAAAAAGTTAGCTAATCATTGTTGAACCACTCTGACTTCATTAGGATTTAATCTTAGCTTCTGGTAATTAAATGTTTTCGATGTTGAATAACAAGACGACAGATTGCCCTCAGGCTACTACGAGGTAGTAACCTTTTTTACACTTTTTCTTTATATATATTATATATATTTTTTTTTATTATTTGATTCGCGGCTACCTTATATTTTTTATTTCGATACCCGACGGATTGAAAAGAAAAAAATAAAAAAATATATACCTATATATAAAATCACAGTAGCTATACATAGTTTGATGATGGATTGACCATTTCGATCATCACCAAAGGTATCAAATAAAATATTGACATAATCAAAAAAAAAAAATAAAAAAATATTGCTTTTAATTTTATCCTTTTTGTATCGACGAATTTTATACACATAAATTTTAAGGTTTTTTTTTTAAATCACAATCATTAATATATAAATATATAAATTTATTTTTTTAATTTTTTAATTTTATATTTTAAAAAATAATAAATAAATAAATATTAACATAAATTATTTACTGATAAATCAAACAAAAGAATAATTTAGATAATAATAAATTTAAAAAAAATATATTTTTTCAAGACCAGTAGCGCGAATAGTAATTTTGTTAATATATCCTCAAAAATAATTTATGAATAATTATTTTCTTAAAAAATTATATATATATATATGTTTTTTTTTTATTATTAACTCTTGTACAACTTATTAAATATGTCCGTTTTACAATATACAGTTTCCTGCAATTTACAATCAGCTTGGTAGTCAATTTTTTTTATTTATTTTTTTTAAAAAAAAGTGAAATGTTTTTTTCTCCATCTTCAGTTGAAATTATTAAACTCATTTATCATTCATTAAAAAAAATTAAAAAAAAAAAAATGATTATCCATATGGTAAATTACTTGAATCAAATAAAAAAAAAAAAAAAATATTCTACAAAAATATTTTGAATATTTAAATTATTATTTTATTTAAAAAAAAAAAAGAAACAAAAAATTTATTAAAAGTTTTATAATATATTTATTTTAAATTGATTTATGAATAGTTGCGAATTTATAAATATAATGTCATATCCCTGTCAAAATAATTAACTTGGTTAATAATTAAAAATTAATAATTTCTTTGTCGATTGGTTTATTCAGTTTGGTATTATAAAATTACTACATCAATATGAATTTATATTAGAATAATAGGGGGTTTGTCCTGACATCGACATGCATTATCCTTATCGTTTATTTTCAATGGTACGTTATTTATCTATTAACCACAAAAATCGTTGAATATATTATTCAACTCTAATAATCAACCCTTCTAATTTATATCCCTAATCTTCAAACTAAATTTTCTCTATAAATAAATAATTAAAAAATTTAAATACAACTTAGAGAATTTAAAATTTTTCAAATGTCATTATTAAATACAAAAAAATAAATTTAATATAAAAATTTTAAATAAAAAAGTTACAATTTAAATTTACAAGGGTAGTTTTTTAAAAATGTAACTTAAAAAAAAACAAGTAAACAAGAATAAAAGTAAACTGCAGTATAGGTTTTACATTAATAAATATATATAAATTTATATAAAATAAAGTAAAATGGTAAAATGAATATGTATACAAGTTAAGATAGAAAATAGGGGAATTTGTGTGAATGAATGTTTAACAAGATGAGGGAAAATTGGAAAAGGCAAGTGATATAAACCGGTAGTTGGTTGTTGGATAAATATATATATATATATATATATATATATATGAGTGAAAATCGAAGGGATTCAAAATCCGTTGAATTTAGAATGTTTGACAGTTTAAAAGCTCGAGAAAATTGTGAGATCGTGGATATAGTCAAATATAAGCAAGTATTTGTGATGTCAAAAAGAGGAGAGGGGTTGTTTTTTATCATTTTTTTTTTTTTTTATTTTATGAGAAAAGGGGATGTTACACAGAAGATAAAAGATAAAAAAATAAATAAAGTTAAAAAGAGATAATATAACACAGACAATGAGGATAAGGTGAGACAAAATTATTCTCAGTGATATTATATTGGGTATATATATAAAATGAGATAGGGGAGCATGATGATAAAGAAAAACTTGAAAGAGGGGTTAACTGAAAATGACTACATAATGTACAGGACAAGACTAAGCTGTTAGATAAATGAATTATTTAATGCTTTTCAAATTATCTCATTTGTTAGTATTTCCATACTGTGTAACTGTATTTATAATATATATTTTATAATATGGTCATCTTTTTTTTTAAATGTTTTTCAATTTATATATTTATTTTTCTAATGTACAAACAGCTACCGTCGCATTTATCATTTTTATATTTTTATTTATTTTTTAAAAGTATTTTTAGTAATAATAAATAAATAAAAACATAATAGTACAGGTATTTTTGGATATAGGTGTTTTTTTTTTTTTTTTTTTTTTTTATAGTCAAGTGTCAAAGTATCAAGTGTCAGGTAACTTGTGTAGACATCTTTCAAAGTCAATTGACGATAAAATAATTTTTAGAAAAAAAAAAATAAAAATAAATAGTAAATGCATTTTATGTTATTATGTTGACATTATCAAATAATCAATCGTGTGTTTTTAAATTTGATAATATACAAATATTTTTTATGAAAATAATTTATAAAAAAATCTAAATTATATTTATATTTATAGAAATTTATTTATATCAAATAATATACTTTTCATATAGATATATTTAAAAGTAAAATTTTAAAATAATTATTATATTTTTTTATTGTTATTTATTTATGTTTATTTTTTCAGGTATTTAAAAAGTATTTTATCGTGATTTGTATCCTTATGTGCCTTTTAAAATTGAGCACCTCTCTGTCATCAGTTTTTTTTTTTTTTTTTTTAAATATATATATAGTTATGTGGATAACGGTCCCGGGGGTCGTTGTGGGGTTGCTTTTACAGAGTCAACAGTTTTGGTGTATAGGGCATATCGTAACGATATCCTCTGGAGAATGTCGGGACGTCTCGCCGAATGGACGCGTCTCTGATATCCAGGGTTCCTCTATACAACATACTTTTTTTTTTATTTTTTTTTATATATTTTTTATTTTTTTATTTCTTTATCTAAATGACGTGTTTTTGAACCAGGTCTTATCTTGAAGAGGAGCCCGTTTTAATACCCATTCACTGATGGGGACACCCAATGTGCTCTTTCTAAAATTTACTTTCTTATTTCTTATTTTTTTTTAAAATCATACACAGTAATCCCAAAAAATAAAAAAAAAAAAAATTTGAATTTATTTGATTTCTAATTTATTTGATTATATTAAAAATACAAACCTCCATTTTGTTCTTCTATTTTGAAACCATGTTTTAACTTGTGCATCAGTCATTTTTAATGATTTAGCAAGTGCTGCTCTTTCAGCTGATGCTAAATATTTTTGTTTATGAAAACGTTTTTCAAGTTCAGCAATTTGTAATCTTGTAAAACTTGTTCTTGGTTTTTTTCGTTTTGGTGGTGTTCTATTTTGATATGGATGACCAATTCTTCTTGGAAATGCACCTGCAACTAAATAAATTAATAATTAAATATTAAAATTATTAAAAAATAAAAATACAAATTTTAATTATCTCATCATGTGATAATATATTTAAATAATTTTTCATATTAATCTACCCTTTATTATCATTTTCATAACACCTTTTTTTTAAACATAATCATCAAATGTTTCCCTTTTATCAATTTATTTTATACTAATTTTGTTCTCAACACTTACGTCACTCCCTTATTATGATGATAATCCTGTACCAACCATTATACCCATTATAAAACTCATAAACTCATTTCTTTATGTACAAAGTAATTTATTCGTAATTACTTTTCGTTAAAAGTTAATAATACTCATAGTAGACAAGCTCATATAATAAATATTTCCACGAATCAACAAGTCTAATAAAATTTTTTAAAAATACATATTTATCAATCATCATTTATACAAAGAAAAAATATTTTATCTTGAAAAAAAAATTCAAATATATTTGTCACAGTTTTTATATTATTATTTGTTGAATAAATTGATTATTTATTTTATTTTTTTTGGTAATAACTATCATATATTTACATGAAGTTTGCGTGTGTCTAACAATACTCCAGTGACTAAAACACATTGAGGACACGAAAATAAAATAAATAATAATAAATAATATAATAAAAAAAAAATAAAAAAAATAGTCAAGTTGTTCATGCAGAGGGTGGACACAATATAATATACACGATAAAGATAATACCTATTTTTTTTATAAAATATGAAAGCGATATTTCCTAGTAACGATGTTCAAAGTGGTTATATACATGACTCGTAAAAAAATATTATGTCGAAAAGTTAATGTCATTTATTTATTAAATATTTTATAATTTAAAAAAAAAAATAATTTATTTATAATTTTAATTTAATTTAAAATTATTTATTTTTGTTATTTTATTTATTTATTTGTATTATTAAATTTAATGAAATCTGCACAAGTATATTTTTGTTATATATAAAGTCAAAAGAGTTGATAAAAAATACATTTATATTGTAAGCTATTGTGGTAAAAAGGGTAGTCATAAAAACAAGATGGTAAACATTGCCGCAAAATGGCTGACATAAATAAACGAAGCGTGTCAGTGGCTAACATGTAGGTGGTTATATATGTATACAAAATAAATATGACTAGAGAAAAGTTGTTATGGTTTCATGGTGCCGTCGGGGCTTTTCATGACTTATATACAAAGCTAAAGTTTTGTCTCTCTGGAGTATGTATATATATAAAAATTTGATACATAAACATAAAAAACTTTGACTCATTCTGATCACATCGAAAGAAAAAAAAAAAAAAGCTTTACCCAAGATTGGATATAACAATGTAACTAATCATCTTTCTAGCAAGATAAAAAAATAATTTTTTTATGAGATATTTAAAAGAAAAAAAAAAAAATAACCTGTGCTTATTTCTGGGAAAAAATTCATTTTTTTTTTTTCTTTTTATTGATTCAAAATTTTACGAAAATATAAATCTTGAGCTTGAAATTTTTTCACGGGGGTTAAAAAATATCTAAGGGTTGTAAAAATAAAAATATTAAAATTACATAATTGCAGCTAAAAAAATATAATGATATTAAAAAAGCTAATAAAAATAGATTTAAAAATATAAAGAAAAAGTAAATAAAAATTGCAAGTTGTTTATAATAATGTAGTTAATATAATAATTTAGTTGAATAGTAAAAATATCCTTGGTAAATAAATAAAAACCACAAATAATAAAAACAAGTACAAATTCATCACGATGTTAAAAAATAAAATAAAAAATATATAAAATATAAGGGAAAAATATTTTGACCTAGTGAGCTTGAGACATAACCTTTGTCGGTTTTACTATGTCACAATATTAAGACACTATTTACCTTACAAATGAGTCAACTTGTATGATGTTATTTATTTTTATTATATTTTTAAATTATGTAATATTTTACTGACAAACTAGGTATCTAATCAAAATATGACAGAAGAATTAGAGAAAGTCATTATTTTTTTACTCACGTTTTACTGTATATACATATTTATATGAAGAAGTAATAGAGATTGTGGCCTTCAAAGTAAATTGTTTTTTCTTTGTATAAAAATATAAAAATAAATAAATAATAATTCATGACTTGTTGCATATTATATATAAAAAAAAATATAAAATTACATGAATATATGTAAACACAGTAGCTAAAAATTGTTGACCCAAAGAATCATGACTCTTGTTGTTTATGAACAATGAGAACAAAATAATTTAAAATTATAAAATATAAATCATCAACAAATTATATTATCATATACATTTATCCATCTATTATTTTATGATTGATAAATAAATAAATTATAATTATTTAATTTTTTATTCATCAATAATATAATTATTTTCTTGAAAACAAAAAAGAAAATATATTTTTTTTAAACAAAAATAATTTTATTATTTAAATAATTTTTTTTTGTTTTTTCAAGTTATCAACAACCTAGTTTATTTGCTATTAGCTAAAGAGATTATAAATTTATATGTTGCATGTCATGATGCACAATAATATGCATACAAAGTGTTGAGTAGGCGTAACGAGTCCCACGAGGAAAATTTTATTGTTAATATTAATTGTCAAGCAGGATGTCATGAATTTTCCAGCCGCTTAATTTTTTAAAATATTTTAAAATTAAAAACAGTCATCATTACTATATTTGTGTCAATGAAAAAATATTAAATAAATTAATTAATTAAGTAAATATTAATACATGAAAAAAAGCTCATTGCTTTGTGTTTATTTTATTCAAAATAAAAAAAAAAAAAAAAAAGAAAAAAGAATATACTTGCGTGCAAATGTACACTATTTCAATTTTTTTTTTATCATTATTTTTTTTGATGTACATATATATTACACCTGTATACACGCATATATACTTAATATTATTTTCACGAAAAATTATAAAATTGTTTTTACGATGATGCCGGTATATTAGGTACAAACATACATGTAAATTTTATTTTATTTTTTTATTTTTTTAATTTAAAACTATTTTTGTGTATGTTAAGTTGAAATAATATTGTTTTTACTTATATGGAATGTAATTGAACCCTTAAATACATAAACATCAGTTCTATTTAAGAATTACAATTCCATATACAAACGATTCGTAGAAAAGCCAATTCTTTTTCAATAAAATAACATGTTAGACGCCATTTTGTATAATGCTACACAGTATATATACATTTAACTTTTAAGTATTCAATTTTATTTTTTTAATTTATTTATATTTTAATTTTCTTTGTTTATATAAATATATTTTTTTATTTTTTAAATATTTATTAACATTATGATTATTATAATTTAAATTTTTATAATTAAAAATATTTATATTATAAAAATTATAATTATTAAAATAGCTTTTTAGTTTATTATTTTGTTTTGTTTTTTTTTTTTTCTATTTTTATTTATCGTTTGTTGTATAAAAAAAACAAATGATAATTGAAAAATTTATATTTGATGTAATAATGCAAATGGAAGAGGGTTACTGATCATTTTTCAAAATTATATGTGTATATTATATTTTAGTCGATATAAAACATGTGCCTTTTTGTTGAATATAAACAGTCTTATGTTTAACCAACCCTCAAGAAAATAGTGGATGATGCTATTCATGTAGTACACTGGTGACTCTGACATTATCGATATTATCAATAAAAAATTTCATAAAATTATTTCTATGATTAATAAACTATGTGAAATTATAAATTCATATGCAATCATTTTTTAAATTTAAAAAATAAAAACAAAATAAATCTAAAAAGCTCAAATTAAAATATTAAAAAAAGATTTTATGAAACTGATTTTCTTGGTATATAATTTTAGTATACATGTGACTAAATGACCATATACAAAATGAAAATTCAAAAGACACAATAATACCACAATCATGCGAGAAAAAAGACACTTTTGAAATTTGTTTGCTGCGGTTTACCCATACTTGGTTTTATCACAATTCACCACTTGTATAAATTTACTAAAAAAAAAAAACAAAATAAATACATATTTTTTCCACCCTTTTATTCGTTATGGTTCACCATAAAATAAAATATTTCAATATTTTAGTAAAATTCAAAAGAATATTTATTTTTATTTAAAAATTAAAATCTCACTTTTTCAATATATTGTTTAATTTTTTTTTTTTATAATATTTAAACTACTTTTTCATTTTTTTGTCAAAATAAAATTCATTTTCAATTCTTCCACATCCTGTAATTTATTTTGTTGCTTTAAAATTATTTATTATTATAATTTTTTTATTTATATTATTATTAAAAATTTACTTATATATATTATTTATTATAAAAAAAATTATTAATCAATTATCAATACACTCGAGAGTTTAAAATTATTAAAAACTTTGGGAATTGAATTTTTTTTGAAAAAAATAAAAAAAGAGATATATTGAAATACTGACATAAATATTATTTCAAATATATGATTTTGTGATACGATAAAATTCACAGTGACATTTCAAATTTCTCTAGGGATTTTTTTTTTGTATATATACTTTTTTTATGTAAAAAAATCGCAAATAATATGTGGAAAGCCACATGGATAAATATGTTGTAAAATATAAATTGACAAATGGTAAAAGTATGGACCAAATCGATTTTAAATATATTATATTGGGGTTAAAGTTGAATTATATTATACCAATACTTTTCCAGGGTCATCGCTTTTTATATATTTACCCAAGGGAGATTTTTTTTTTTTTTGATGTCATTTTACTGATTTATTTCAAGTACAATTACATATCTTTTTTTTTTTTTTTATATTTAAATTTTCTACCAATATTTAAAAATATAGTTTTTTAAATAAATTTTCTAAAAACTAAATGACAGCTACTAGTTCTTAAAATATAAATTATAAATTATATTTTTATTCAATTTAAAATAAATTTATCTTTTAATAAATTTAATTGATTTTAGTTAATTTTTTTTTAAATATAAATTATTATTAATTATAAATTTTATAATTAATTTTGTGTTGTCTTTCAGTGGTTGTTATATAAAAAATTATATATAAATTAAGTTTTGTTGGTGATGACATATGATGTACTCAGCTAATTGACTGTAGCAACATTAAAGTCACGTTAATAATAAAACTACCCAAGTTGTCTTGAATATGAGTATACATATATGGAAAACCAAGTGTATTGTCTATTATCATGTAGGGTTATTTCTTCATGTATAACATTAACGTAATATTGTATTAGTTTATATAATGATGATGAACGATCACTTTGATAAACCCAAAACCTTGTCTGTTACTTGCTAAAATTTGACTTTGACTTTAAAATGATTAGTCAACAGCGTTTATTTAAGTAACAAAATTTATCTGTTTTTAAAATTAATTATAATTAAAAATATAATTAAAATATATGATTAATTAAACTTTGAGTGGTTTTTTAAAATTTGAGATAAAAAAAAGTGCCACCATGGGTCAATTTAAGTAGTAGACTTATTCAAACCTAACTATTTCAAATTTTCAAAACCATATTTTTCTAAAATTACTTGTACAAAAAATTTAAAATATTTACAGGGGTTAAATATAAACCCTCTCGAGAGGCCTAGAGTCAAATATTTTTAAAATTTTAATGTTTTTAATTTTTTTTTGAATTTTTTTAAAAAAGTGCTACCACGATCTATTCAAAAAAAAAAATACTCATCCAAACCAAACAATCTCAAATATTCAAAACCATATAAACAATGATTAACAATGACAATAAAATTAAAAATTAAATAAAATGTATAAAAAAAATCTCAGTCAACACAGAATAATAAAAATGATCATTGTAACGACGAAATCATCATTGGTGATTCGCAGTAGCCTCAGGTAAATTGCCTTATGCTTCCGTCGGCTTTGAGAAATCAAAAAGCCACACAAGGAATACATTGTCGTAATAATATAGTTGGATGTTACCAAGATATATACCAAGAAACACTTTCACAGAATAACGCACTAAAAAGATCCTCAATTTAACATTTTTATTGGAACAGGTAATAAAGCTACCGTTTGCTCCTCCCAATTAATACATATATAAAAAAATAAATAAATAAATAATAAAATTTATTATTTTATATTTTAATATGTATATACTATTTTAGTCTATGATAATGATAATTTTTCAAGTATGTCAGAGAAACGTATTTTAAATAGAAATAAATTAGCAAAAAAAAAAAAAAATCATAAAAAAATATATATAAATGTCTTTTGGTTTTTATGGTTAGTATATCCGTTTTGTAGATTTATATTTTAGAAAAATGATAGTAATAATAATGATAATAATAAAATAATAAATAAATAAAAATAGAAGCAATAATAAAAGTGAGAATAATTTTCATTGACAGTTATTCTACGAAATATATCAAGTTAACAAAGAATTAAAATAAAAAAATTTCATCTAGTTTTATATATATTGTTGGTCAGTTAAATTTATATATATTTATTATTTTTTTTCGATTAGTTTGCACTCGTTCACAGACGATTACATATAGTACCTTGGTAAATTTTAACTTTTTCCGGTAGTTATTGCTAAGTTAAACTTATACTTAATACTTTATGATCAACTATTATCATTCTAGAAAGGCTTTGGTAAATTTAAAAATTTTCTTAAATTGTATCTATACTCGTTAATATTCCATATTTTTTATTCCAAGAAACAATTGAATTTTTATACTTATAATTTAACAACACTTTTGGATGCATATTATTTAGCTATTTTTATTTTTTAATTTCAATTTGTTATTATTTTTTTTTGTTTTTTTTTAATAAAAATATTTCATTGATTTTATTGAAAAAAAAAAAATAGTTGAAATTATTAAAATAATTAAAAATTAATAATTTTTTTGTTGACTAATAATTTTATTTATTAAAAAATTAATGATAGTTTTATTTTTTTTTTTATCTGCACAAATAATATAATGATTTTTTTTTTAAATCTGATAAAAAAATATAAAAATAACAAATTGTTATTTAAAAAATTTTATCTGAAAAAAATAAATAAAGAAATATTTAATTATCTGATAAAAATAAAAAATAAATAAATGATTATTGATAAAAAATAATAAAAATAAATTGTATCTATTTTTAAAAATTCTTCAAGTTTTATTTTGCGTTTAATTTTTTTATTTTTTACAAAAAAATATAGATACAAGAAAAAATAAATATATAAAAAGAATGATTGAATGTTTTACTAATTTGTGTTTTGAATTTATACCTTCTAATTAATATCTACCGTGTTACTACTGTTTTACACATACTGTTTTTTTTTATTTTTATATTTTTTTATAAACTGTTTTTAATAGACACATAATATTATTTATATATAAACACAAATTGCCACAAACAACTCATCATGTATGTACAAGCATGACAGGGTTTTTACTCACATTAGCACTTTCTTACTCATCTTATTCAATTTTTTTTTATTTTTAAATTATATTTTTATCCAAGTATATAATATGACCATCAACCTATCACGAATTATATTAACATTTTTTTCATAATTTTCAATTATTTACTTGTTAGAAATAAAAATAAATAAATATTAATTTAAAATTTTTTCATCCAATCAACAAATTTGTGTCAATGATTTGTACACAAAAGACTGATAATATTTTTATATTTATTTCTAACATTTAAATGAATTTTATCACGAAAAAAAAATATAAATAAATAAGATAATTAACAGATATTTAAAGAAATAAAAAAAAAAAAAAATTAATTGATAAATAATTGATTTTTAGATTTAAAAATAAAAAAAAATAAAAAATATACAGTAAATAAGAAAAAAAAATATATTTATTAATTTATGGTTTACATCCGCTCTTTTAAATGATCAATTGGACCAAGTGATGGTCCAAAAGAAATTTTTTTATGTCTGACATGATATGTCTGTTTCTACTTGCGCATTTGTACATATTTATTTCGTTTTTTCTTGTTTTTTAAATTTCAAAAAAATATATAAACTTTGAGTGAAAAATTTCAATACAATCAATATAAATGTATATATGAGCAAAGGATAGGGAATATTTCTCTCATCCAAAGTATGGAGTTTGTTGCAGTAGAATCTGTTTCAGGTTTTGATCACGCGATGTTGTTTTTTTATTTTTTTATTTTCTTCCCAGTACCCGGTTATCCCTGGCCTCCGGCCAAGTCACTTTGCCACACACTCACATATATTAATAATATTAACATTTAAATAAAGTTTTAACAATATCATTTTAACTATCATATACACACACAAACATATGATACTGGACAAAAAAAAAATAATTTTATTTGAGAAAATAAAATTAAGAAAATAAATAAAAAAATATATAAAATAACATCATGAAAATACTGACTGAATTATACCATCAAAAAATTATTTTAATTTTTATTTATTTATTATTTATTTTTCAACAATTTATGACAAGACTTTGCAATTAAATGAGGACATGTTGATCATGCAATTTTTTAAATAACTGACATTTACTATTTTATCATTTTTTTTTTTTTTATTTTAAAATAAATATTGCTAAGAAATTAAATGCCACTAAAAATTAAGCGTGCCAACAGATATTTTTATTTATTATTATTTTAATATTTTCTTGTGATTTTTATATATATATCTATATACATACTGATGTATATTCAGAGTGGATAATTTTATCGGTGCCGGAAATGAACAACGGATGCTTGAGGATACTTTGTTGTTAAAAAAAAAAAAAATAAAAAAAAATTAGCTTGATCGTTCAAATCATAATGAGACTTATGAGAAAAAAAAAAAAGGATACTATTTTAAAATGTTTAAAATGTTTTTTAAATACACCAAGATTTACAGTTAACAAGTCAAGACAAAAAATTATTTTTTTACTTTGCAATAAATTATTTAAAAATTCATATAAAATAAAAAATTAATTGATAATTAATTATATTTAATTATTAAAATTTTAAAAGCATGTCAAATAAATATAATATTAATTTTTGTAAATAAAAATATTTATTTGTTTTTATTAATCAAGTGACAGAACATTCACTTTGTAAAATTGCATAATGATAAAAAACGGTAGCAAAAAAAAAAAAAAAAATTAAATGAATAAATTAAGAAAAAAAATGATATCTAAATTATATTATTTTCAAGGAAATAAATACTTGATTATTAAAAAAAAAAATTAAACGATATATGTATGTATAGTTTAATGAAAATAATATTGCTCAATATTGACGTTAATAATTTGCGATAATTAAAATCAAAACTACCGGTTAAAATAATATGTATACACAAACAAGTCATTGAATCATATAATTGTCTAGATTGTCTTCAAATGCAACGAGTTTGTGGTGATACTTAAAATATAATATATAAATTATATTATTTATAAAAAATAAACATAAATAAAGTAAAGTAAACATATACATTTAACTAAAAAATATCATTTAAAATTATTGCAGCATCATCAAACTAAAAGTGAGATCATTTAAATGATAATTCCAATTAACGAATTTATTCTGTCATTATTTATCGAACCACTTTATCGGCATGAATTAAATGTTGATCGTGCAGAAACTTGTCGCAGTAATTATCCCACCCACTTAGATAAGAATAAAAATATATATATATTTCAAAAAATATATATATATATATTATCATTATTATTATTGTCATTTTGTTATTATCAAATTACTAAAAAAAAAAAACTCATGGATAAAAAAATAAATTTAAAAAAAAATAGTATTACTATTAATTAAAAATTTCAATAAAAATTCTTACAGTGAAATTTATAAATTTACAATGTTATTTAATTTTTTAAATTTATTACATTGCAAATACATAATTACCAGCAGAAAAAAATATGAAAAAAAATAAAAATTAATTAACTATGTATTTATTTTTTAACTATCATTTGAATGTAATAAATATAAATTACTGCTACTGAATAATAATTATTTTTGAATGACAATTTATATAGTATAAATGTCTTGATAACAAAAATAATCATCACACTTATCATTTTGTTGAATCATTGTCTGACTATTCATTGACTTGTACTATTTAATTTTTATTATAAAATGATATACATACAAAGACATTTGATGAAAATGATCAATCCTCAACACTTAATAAATCATAGTTAAATAAATTAACCATTCATAAAATTTAAAGATTTTTCATATAGGTATATGTATATAATCTATAGCGTGTTTAAATATATTTTATCCTTCCGGCAAGTAACTGCGACTGAATGTATATATATATCTCAAGAGAATAACTATCAAGTAATAATATTTTACTTGTATATTTGTAAATACGATTTAACTCACGCCATGGCAATATAATACTAGCTTTCATTATCCGCACGAAAAACACGACATCAGGGGAATTTGCTTAAGTGTACTCTAATTACGTATTTCACACTGAGGCGCGGCATCAACTTATGCAGTGTGCCCTATCTTCTTTTTGATTTTTATTCATTTCAAATTTATATATATATTTGTGCTTAAATATATGCACATGTCAGTTGAAATATTTAAAAAAAAAATTAATTTTTAAACATTAAAAATATATATATATTTATACGGAAATCCATCAGATGTAGCTCATTTTATTTAAAATAAAATAAAATTATACTCAAAAATATTTATATTATTATATTTTATATATTTTTGGTTTATTTTATTATTTTTTTTTATGAATGTCTTAAGGCTTGCAATAAAATCATGTTAAAATAATAGTTATAAATGCCAATTTAACATTAAAAAAAAATAAAAAAGAAAGAAAAATGTGTTTTCTCAGGATGAGGATATAATAATTATTTAATTATAAATATTATTTATTTTAAATATTTTTTTTTTATTTTTAGCTTACCAGCAAGACGATCTTTGAGATGTGGATGTGACTGAAGTGGATGAGCAGCAAAATTTGCTAATATACTTGCACGATGAAGACCAACAGCAGCAGCTTGTTGTTGACTATGTTGAAGTGCTTGAAGACTCCATGGTGATATTAGTCCTTGTGTTTGTATATTATTATTATTATTATTATTATTACTATTATTATTACTATTGTTGTTGGTATTATCATTTTGTCCATTTGAATTTTGTGGTCTGTGTGCTGGTACACGTATAACACTTGCACCACCAGTATATAACAAACCAGATGCACCAGGAAATATTCTAAATGGTGATAACAAATCATTTGTATGAATTGTTGTATTATTATTTCCAATTTCTGGTGTACTACCAGTATCATCATCATCATCATCATCTTTATCTGATAATTTTTCTTCATTATCACCATTCCATGATCTATGACCATCTTCAATTTGTAAATGACGATTATTATCCCATACCCATGATGTTCTACGTTCTTTATCACTATCTTGATCATCAGAACTTGGACTTTTATCATTATTATTACTATTATTATTATTATTATTATTATTATTATTATTATCACCAAGTAAACGACTTATACTAAATGGATGACTACGTGGTGATGATGTATCATTTGTTAATGTTTTTGTATGTATTGGTGATGTTGAACAATCCGACGGTAATTCATTATTATGATTGTTATTTGTATTAACATAATTACGTGGTGAACAACTACGTGAATCAAGTTCATCAACATTTATTTCCTCAGAGGGATCAACATCACTGTCACCGTGTTCTGACATGATTATTATTTTATTTTTTTATTTAAATAATATTTATTTGTTTTTGATTTTTTAATAATAATAATATTATTTGTTTATTTTTTTATTTTTTTTTATCAAGATGATAGATTAGATAATTTAATATTTTTTTTTTTTAATTTGTTATTTAATTAGTCAATTTTGATAATTTAAAAATTACGGTAAGCATACGTGGCAATGAGTTATAATAATCTTTTTACGTTTATTCGCGTATCTTTGTCCTGGTTGTTCGTCGGCCATTTTATGGACCATAAAAATTTACAGTGGTTTTTCCAGGTAAACTGGTCAACATTATTTTTATGTCTTTAAACTTCAATGTACCACCAACGTTAAAAAATAAATATATATATAAATATTACCTTGTTTCTTCTACCCTATTATTCAGATGATAGTTACTTTTTATTATATATATTTTTTTCTTGCAATTATTTTTTTTTCACTAAATAATATTTTAATTTATTTTTCAAGTTAATATATAATTGACTTTTAATTTTTTAATTTTTCAACACTTTTAATTCACAATCACTTATCTCAAGTAGATAATAATAAAAAAAAGTAAACAAAAAAAAAAAAAAAAATCCAAACAATTTTATTAAAATAAATTGTTTTTTTTTTTTATAAATTTAAATTAAAACATAAAATATATATTTATCACTTAATTATTAATAATTTCACCCATCACAAATGTTTTCTTATTTAACAACAAAAAAAAAAAAAAAAAAAAAAACTGTTCAGTTTATTTTATAAAAATATATCCATCAATCAATCAATCCATTAAGCACCTGTCACAATTTTTCATAAACCATTTTTTTTTTTAAAACCCGAGGTACATCACAAATTAATTTAAAAAAAAAAACCAAAAATCACAATTATATTTTTAGTCACAATAATTAATAAATTATTAAAATTTAATAACTAATTTTCATATGAAAATTGATTGTAAATTAATATAAATTAAATGATAAACAATTAACAAAATTTTTTATTAAAAGACCTGCTTTGGTCGGTTCGTCGTGGTGAAGTGAGCTGGTTTAGCTTATTCTCACAACATAGTGCTCATCATACACCAGGTGATATAAAACCCCTCCACCATAACAAAGTCCATTCGTAATCGAATGGCCCTCAACCAACCCCACCACGCCCATTTACTCTTATCAACCAATCCAGTATTTTTTTGAAACGCCCTATTTCACGTCCATTGGCTCAAATCAAATTGATACCCATTTAACATTTGTGCAAAATGCTGCTGGCGATCGCTTTTTTAAAATTTTTTTATTTTTCATTATTATTATCTCTTCTTGTATTATTTATTGGCTTCGTCATATATATATATATATATATTTTTTTTTTGCAGTACCTAACTCTTACATTTGCACAAGTATATATTCTCATTTCTTTTTGCAAATTATACATTTATATTTTTCTCTGTTTTATCATCAAACTAGCCAATCTCGTTGTCTTTATTAAAATTTTTTAATTTTTTAATTTTCATTTTATCTTAAGAGTTTACTTTTTCACGCTAACCACCCGCCCCGTCGTTTTTGTAATGTACCATATAGAAACTGTGAGACTTAATTACGTGAATATTTTGAACTTGAGTGAATTTTATCATTATCATTATCATTTTTTTTTTTAAATAATATTTATTATTTCTGAAACAATCATACAGCTCTTGCTTTATCATTGTATGTCTTTCTTTTTATTTATTTATTTTTCCTGGCTATTGCAATTTGATGGTGTGTATTTTATTTTTAAACATAACATTCAAAAACTTGCACTTCAAGAAAATAATACAAAAAAAAAAAATAAAACATTTCTTGTTTCACCTTTTAACCATTATTATTCTTTTTTATTTTATATGAATACTTTTTTTTTTCAAGGTATATATGTATCACCATAAGAAGTTGTGCTTCATGGATCTCACGTGAACAGACAACTTGAGATACTTTAAATAATTTACAATGTATATTTTTATTTAATTTTTTTTTTTTAAATATATTTCATGTATTTAAACATACACCCTGTTAGTTTTTTATGCTCACAGGTTAGAAAGATTATATTTTATGAAGAAAAAATAAATATAAAATTAACAATTTTTTTTTTATTTTTCGAAGAAATTGGGATATGTGAAAAATATGATGTGAGTTTTATATATATTTGACGATTGGTTAGTACTATATATACTGAAGAATATACATGTGTTATTAAAATTATATTGTAAATATATAATTTTCGTTGTAATGCATTTTGCTAAGTTGAGGTTTTATATTATGTTTTTGCAGGTATACCCTCTGGCAATGATGATCATGTACAAAATTTGTTATTTTTTTTTTTCTTTTTTCAGTCATTGAGAGAAAGAGTTAAATGAACAAAAAAAAATTCATAAGCAATAAGACAATTGAACTTTTTCTTTCTCTTTAAAAAAGAAAAAAAATAAATAAATAAATATTTTTTTACTGATTTTTTTTTTTTTAATACATAAAATTTTTTAACATTTTATTATTTCGTTGTAATTTTGTAGTCTGTTGGTATATATATCTTTTGAATTTATCCCTGATATTTACCGCTGCGTAACGGATTGCAATTTACGATCTAAATAGATATTTACACATAATGTTGATGATGTCTATATGCAATTCAATTATATTTATTTTATATTACCCTAGCAAGGTTGATCACTCAAGTCTAAATGTTTATTGGCTTCGATAGTTTTTCATATACAAGTTTAATTATGAAAGTAACTGAAAAAAGTGGGGGTTGTTTCTGGAAGCAATAATAAATATAACCACACAATGTAATATGGATATTATATAAATGAATTTTGATATAATTTTATTGGATTATAAAATCAAATGTTATTGGAATTGTGAATGTTAAAACTTTATGAAGTTTCAATCAAAGCATTATTTATATCTATTAAATATCTCGGAAGTTTTTGTATTTTTTTTATTATATATTTTAACAAAATAAAAAAAAAAAAAAAATTAATTATTTCGAAATAACAAATTACCAACTTGTTTACCAACTGCGCTCATTTCATTTATTTTATTTTTTAAAATTTCAAATATATTAAATTTATTTATTTCTCATTTCAGTTGAATGTCTTAAAATGACTTTCAAGGAGTGGTTAAATTATATTTATATTGTTATTATTTTAAATGAGTTAAAAAATAACATCATGTCTGTTTTTTTTTCATTTATATTAATTTTTTTTTTTTAATTAATAATATTTTATTTTTTTTATATAAATTTAAGGGTAAAATTATTGGTACTTCATGACAACCCTGTTTTTGAGAATAAATTTAAATGTCAAGAATACCTTGTGTCATTTTGGCATTTTCACCATTTGAGTTATTATTAATTCACTGTAAACGAAAACCCTTTTTCCCAAAAAAAAAAGGATCATATACATATAAACGAAACTAACATCCGTCGTCCCCTCGGTACAAAGTGTCACTAAAAAGAAGATTAAAAAAAAATAGCATATACAACATTTTGAAGGATGTTGACCGAACTCAAAAAAAAATAAATAAAAAAATATGTGATGACAGAGGTTAAGTGTATAAATTTTTGATTCAACTTTTGTTAAGTATTTTTTATATTTTTGTTAAAAGTTGAATTGATGAAAGCACTGTATTAAATTTAATATTCAAATTTAAATATTTATTAGTTTAATATTTATTAATATTATGTAAGTAAAATGATATTATTATTATTATTATTTTTAATTATGATATAGTGATGTGATTAAATTGTATCATCAAATATAATATATAATTAAAAATATTATAAATTTATATGTATATATTTTTTTCCCTTGATTATTATATAAAAATAGTGACATGTCAATTTCTCATGAATTTTTGTTGCTGCTGACTGTGCGACACCTCATTGATCTAACAATGTGTGCCTGTATTTAATTCCCAAGTGTCATATATACACAAGGGGAATATATTGCTGGGCGTGTGATCAAAAATCAATCCCCCTGTAATTTTTATTTTCAATCGTATATAAAAATATAATTTAGTAAAAAAAAAAAATGATATATAAGAGGGAATGGCATCTGGTGATCGGACGATTGGCTTGTTGTGAAATTTAATCGTCAAAAGGGGAAATAATATTGTTAAGCAAGTGAAGATAAATTGAGAATGTTCATCGTCGGGTGCCACGAGTCTCAGTTACAGGTGATTGTTTGTTCATTGTATTCGTTTATTCATATAAATTATTCAAAATATAAATATATAATTATATTGTTATGTATATGTATGTCAATGTAATTAAATTTTATCAATTAATCATCAAAGAGAATTTAATAATTTTATCAATAATTTTAGGTTATTAAAATTTAAGAAAAATTTAAATGTTTAAATTTAATGTAATTTTTTTTTTTTTCAATTTATATTTTGATGCAAATTATTTTAAATTTTAGTTTTAATAATACAATTGGGTTTTACAATATAGCCCTTGTAAAACTAACCTACATTTCAACGTATATTATGTGTGAAAGTAGTGACCTCTGTGGTATATTATCGTGTGCCTTAATGCTCGAGTACTGTAAAGACTTATAAACTCATTACACATCAACCTTGGATTAATTTAAGTGTGTTCAGCATAAACACATAGTTTACCTACATACTCTCTTGGCATTTATTAATTTGTTATTTAAAATAAAAAATAAAATAAAATAAAATAATAAACTCAAAAAAAAAATTATGATAAATATACTTACTCTGTTTATATTTTACTGATCTGTTTTAAAAATCTATAAGAGAATTGAACATAAAAAACAAAAAGTAAATATACCTATATAAAAAAAAATCAATTCCCTTGTGAATTTGTCGTGGTTAGGATATATATCTTTCGACAGTCTGCATCGAATAAACTCCAAGAAATCGCCAATTACATAGTGAAGCTCAGAGTGTGCCGCAGTCTCTAAGGATTGACGTGAAAGCCAAGAAGGTAAGTTTATCTCCCACGTGGATTTCAAATCTTCTACTGCTTTACTTTTTTTTTTTTTATTTCTTAGAACAAGATACTGAAGAAATAGAAACAAAAAAAAAAAAAAAACAGCAAAATGACTTTTTCGAAAAACTATTCGGTAAAATGTTGAAATGGCTAGATGATCACTTTTCCAAAAAACCAAATACTTTTTATGGAAATTATATGCCCTTATCATGCATAATTTGAAGAAAAAAAATCTTCAATTTGTATTAATTTGTTGATGGAACAATGCCAGCAGGTAACAGCATAAAATTTCAAAATAAAAAAAGTCTTTCATTGCAAAGTTTCAGACGTGTATGTAGGTAGTGTTAGCTTAGGGGTTAAACATTTATTTAGTGCCAAGGGATTTTCTCAAATTGAGGGTTTTACACACACATGTATTTATAAACATTGAGATATTGAGTGGGTACATAGTCAAGTGATACATATATACATTCATCTGAAGAAATACAAAAACAAGGAAAAATACAATGGTAAGTGGTTTTGGGGGTTGGTATTTGAAGGGGTGTGATAACTTGGTTAGCCAACCTACAACTTCCGATTTGTATTCTATTCTATACTTCTTGAGTTTATTGCACAATGTCTATTTTCTACCTTTTTATTTATTAATTTATTTATTTATTTTTTATTTTATACACTTGTCTCAAGTCATTTGTGAAAATATCAGTTTGTTTTTTTTTAATGTCTTTTTTATATATAAGTATGAAAAGCTTTTCAACAATTTTATTATTGATTTTATTTTTAATTTTTTATTTAAAGTTTATTATTTAATTTTTCATTAACTAAAAAAAAAAAAAAAATTATGACATTTTTAATTTTATTTATTTATAATTTCTTTACTATTTTTTACTATCTTATCATAAAAAAAATTAATAAAAAAAAAAAGCACCAAGCTTAAAATTCGCATCTGGTGTGTTTTTAATATTTTTATTTTTTCTCATGATTTTTTGATTGATTAACAGGCCACTGTTGGCGGTACTTGGCCAAAAGAATATAAAAACTTTAGAAGATAAAAGAATATTTAATTCTTGTAGGCAGGTCTTTCTCTTCTCCGAAGGGTGTTACACTACCCCTATATTTTTATTATTATTATGATTTTTTTTTTTCAACTTCCTTTGGACTTTTTAACTGTTATACTTTCGTCGTTTTAATTTTTTTTTTATATATCCTGGGACGACGGATAATTGCCTACACTTTTGTTCAAATTTAATTCTTCTTTTCTCTACTGAATCTTGCTTTTCGTTCTCTTCATATTGAGGATTTTTTTTTGTCTTTTTAAGAGATGATCCAACTTGTCAGTCAGACAAATTGTGGTAAATATGGAAACACAAGTTCAAAATATTTGTCAATTAATAAAAATATTATTTATTTTTTAATTTAAAAGTTATTCAATCGATTTGATAAAAAAATTTAAATAATCATTATAAATATTAATAAGTTAAATTAACTTATTTTGTATAATTTTTTTTTTATAAATTTATATATAAAATTTAAATTTTTCCTTAATTATTCTCATTATTCCAATGACTTTGATATAGTAAAAAAAAAAAAATAAAATATATATTATAATTTAACTTAAAGTTCTCTTTTCCCCTTTTATATATACAAATGGTGTCGAGCCCAAAGCATAAATAATCAGTTCTCCCGAGTTACGACGAAATTAATCCGTCCCAGTAAATTTGCAATGGGTATATCTCATTCTATCTTACACTTTCTGACTTGCAATTCCTTTTCTCAAATAAACCGCGTGCGGCTTGGTTTAAGCTACAAGAATTACGTCAAACCAAGAAAAAACAACTCGCATAATTAATTAACTCGTTGAGTAGAAATTATATCTTGAATTATTATTTTTATTTTCCACAAAAAAAAAAAAAATAATTCAATTCTAAATATTTCATTTATACATAACTAAGAAATAAATTGTACAAAATAAAAAAAGAAATGCGACAATTAATTTTTTTATTGAAATTTAAATTTTTTTATTTAATGAATAAGATAGTTTGATGGTGGCGCGTGCGTTCTTCATGATAAAATAAATAAAAAAAAAAATATTATTTTATCTATGTATATGGAGCATGTGATGTAATAAAGAGAAGGGCAAATATACAAGAGGGGTATATTCTCGATTTAATAGAAATACAATAGAGCTCGATGTGGTGTCTCTTGAGGGTAGGCATGGTTTTACCCTGGATGGCACTTCGATGCCAACAAATAAATCAAACACCAATACGCTAAGTGGTTATGCCCTGACGTTAACCAGACATACTATACTCACTTATACAATAGTTTTATTGAAAATAACTTGGGGATTTTTCATGTGACTTTGTTTTATTTGAGTTTTTATTTATTCATTTTTTTTTTTTTCGAAAGAGATATATATGCTGTGTGCGTGATTAAATTCGATTTAATTTTTACTACACCCCTATCAAAAATATCTATTTTTTTTGTATATATTTCTACCCTCAATTGTCTTTTTTTGTTTTCACCAGTTTTGTTGGTTTTTTTCATTTTTATTATATTCTGGTTCCACTTGCTAGCATACACATTGCTCCTCTGGGATATCAAGTGGTCTTTTTAATTTTCAACATATTGGCCTATCTTGAATTTAAGTCTATGACTAAAATATTTATTTATTTATTTTTTCACTGGCATATAGTTATCAAGAGTTTTTTAATTTAAGGAAAAAAAAATCTATTGTTGGATTGAGAATTGAAATTACTTTGAAAAACTGACCAAGGGAAAATAATAAAAAAAATAAAAAAGTTTAACAATGCAAAAGATAGGGGCAAGTATTTTTTTGTTTTTTTTTTTTTCGTTTCTCTTTGGCTATTGTTTTAATAATAAATGAATGTGCCAACGATTTTTTACTGGTTTGCTGCGATTTTTATTTTCCAGACAATTCTTTTGCTTAGATGCGGCTTTTTCAAAATTCACTATATACCAATAAAAAAAAAAAAACAACAAAACAAAAAGTAAAATGTCTGTAGGGATTGCCCAATTCAACGTTTTATACTTATCATAAATTATTTATAAAAAATAAAAAACCACTTTGACTTTATTGTTGTTTTTGTTATATTTATACTTTTTCATTTCAAATTTTCCCTTAAACTTTTCAATTTGACATTTGAAAAACGATTCTTCACTCAAATTATCACAATGCCACTCGACAGTACAATAAAATATGACACAATTCAATTTTTATATTTTAAAAATAATTATTAAATTAAATATATATATTTTATATAGACACCCTTGTTTTATATATATATATATAAAGATATAAAATAGTCGGCCATGTTTTCATTACAACAAGAATTGTACCGCACTTGATCATAATGTCTTCCACTCACTTTACTGAAAGCAGTGATATTTCAACTTGTTCCAACTATTATTTTATTTCTTATTCCTATCTATTTTACTCTTCTACTTTATTTAATTTTTCATTTATTCATTTATATTTTCAGACAATAAATTATCCATATTATACTCGTATAATAAAATTATTATTATTTTTTTATTTTTAAATTATTAAAAAAATTATTAAATTATAAAAATAAAATTTATTTGTATTTGTATGTATTTTTATTGTAATATTATCCCAAATTAAAAAAAAATATCTTATTGACCACTAAAACTGCCAATTGTCTCAAAAGCTCCAACCATCTTTAACCAATAATAATGACTTATTAAATATTAATCACAACAATACAAAAGATTTGGAATTTTTTTTTTTATTTTATTTTACGTTTTTACGTGACCAGAAACCAAAATGGCGTTCAAACAAAAAATAAATTTTTTTTGAAGGAAAAAATACACGTAAAGTAACGTGATTAAGGCCAACCCCAAAATACAATTGCCACCCTTATTGTCCATATATATATATACACTGTATTATGTACCTATATTATTTTCAACCCTCAAATACAAAATACATATATTAGCGGTTTTATATATATATACACATATAAAAGCACTGGTGAAATTTCAAAACATTAATTTATTCCACAATGATTATTATTGTTATTATTATTGTATATAACACTGTTATATAGTTGACTAAAATTTACCAACGATAATTGCATTTTCTAAAATCAATTAGACACATGCCATTAATTTGATTAATAATTAATTTATATACATGAGCATAAGAGTATATATACCAAGCTATTTAACTCAATAATATTTATTTTTAAATATATTATAATAAATTATTTCAACACTTTGATATATTTATTTATTAAAATTATATATTGTAAGAAAAAAAAAATTATTATTTTAAATAAATTATAATTGATATTAATGTTAATCAATCTTGAGTACTTTTAAAATTTTATTTGACATCAATATTTAAATTAATTATTAAATTTTATAAATGACTTTTATTAATAATTTATTGTTTTTTTTTTTTAGGTTTATTAATGATTTATTCAAGAGTCAATGCTGACGAGTCATTCGTATTAGATTAACAGTGCTGCCAACGACTTTAACTAAATTATTCAATGAACTTTGGTCTTATCGATTGTTTATATATAAACTTGTATATTTGATGTATAATTTCATGAAAATAAAAAAATAAATAATACATTGACAACAGAGTAAAATAAATAAAATAAACTAAAAAAAATTTAGCCAATTGAGGGTAGTTTTATTATATCACTATTTTATTATCAAAATATATTTGTTTTTTATTTATTTATTTATATTTTTTCATGTGATATCTGATATGAAAAAAATGGGAATAGTTAATTTGTCAAGAATAATTGATATCAGGGGTCAATTTTGTTTTGTTTTTTGGATCAATATGTATTATCATTTATCAATGGTTTGAATAGATTTTATAACATAATCGTCCTTGAACGAAAAACGCGTTAAAATAATGCGCACAAGAAATATATCGAGCTAGAAACTCATTAACTCTTGCTCCGCCTTCAATGTTGAGCACAACTTCAGCCAATAGGATAAAACTTGAATCGAAATCGCGCGCCTCTTTCAACAACACTTTAATCTTCAGCTCTTTTGCGAATATATTTATGTATATATGTATTCATGTTAAATGTATATATATATATGTATAAGTAAAAATATACCGTATTATTTACCTCATAAGTCTTGTACGTGATTTTAAAACATACGATTTGAATCTTCAGTTAATTAGTTTGTAAAATAAATATATACAAGACTATACAAGTTGAAAGAAATATATATAAAAATAATAATAAACATTTATTTATTTTTTGAATAATTTGAATTATACTTTTGTAAAATATTAATATTTTATTTTGTCAGATTTAATTTTATATTTTTATATTATTTATTACATTGATAATAATTTTTTTTATCGACCGGATATTTAATTTTAAATTTTATTGAAAATTGAGGATATCCTTTTATTTTAATTAGAAATATTATTAATTGAAATATATTTTCAATAAATATAAATTTTAACTGATAAATTAATTAGGAAATTATTTTATTTTAAATTTTAAAATAAAAAAAAATCAATTTATCAATTTTTTTATGATATATTACTTGGAATTTTAATTTTTTTAAAAACTACTTGTTAACTGTATTTTTTCATTTCTTGAAAATTATTATTTTAACGTATTTACTAAGAAAAATAATAATAAATAAATGAAAAAATAAATTTTAATATTTGTAAGTTTATTTAAGTAGATCATATAAATGCTAAAATTTAAGGAAACTATATTTTCCCATGTCATGTGATCCGTTGTTTCCAAGTACAATTACTTTGCTTAACTTGGAAAAGTATAATACATAAAAAATTTATTTATTTTCTATTTACATTTTAATGATGCTATTGAGATTTTCGATAGTAATATCATAAAAAATATAATAAATATACATAAGTAAAAGAAATTTGAAGACTTAAATTTTGCATTTACCATATACATATTATATAAAATATATTTACCGTATATTTATTATTTATATACATTTATTTATATTCACATCAAAAGAAAATTGATTCAAAGAATTTATATTGAATTGAATTGGTTGAAATAAATATAAACTGACTATTGACCATGTACAAACAAATAATATATGAAAAACGAAAACGATTGACTTTCAATTTGTAAATACAAATCAATCGTTTTAAAAAATAAAAAACAAAAAACAATATAATTGAATTAAAAATGTTTTTATTCAAATTTTAATTACAATAACTTTGTACAGAACACCAATAATTTGATAATTGTTGAAAACATCAACTGAAAAATAATAAATCAATTTTTCGACAATGTTTATTTTGGATATTCTAGTAAATTATATAAAAGCAATCGGTAGCTGTCTAAAACTCTCCAATAAAGTCAGTAAAATTCAATAAACATGATTTTTCAATTTAACGTTAATTACATCCGTTGGTAAGTTCAAATATACAATATTCATATCGAAAATTCATTTTCAAATATAAAAAATCGTAGAATAGAAGAAAATATTGAAATAATTTATAATAATTAATGAACAATCCAATTATAATATTAAAAAATAAAAATAGGATAAATATTATAATGATCCTGTTATAAAAATATACCTCTTTGCTTATTATATGTTCCTGAAAAATATCGAAGGTTTTTTAAAAATTAAGGAGACCTCCTTGCTTCTTTTATATTCCTAATACAATTGAAATTTCATTTTGAAGAGAAAAATTTAAATTTTTTTAAAACAATAATGAATTTTTTTTTTTTTTTTCTGAAAATTTTAAAATTTCATTAGGCAAATATAATGACAGAAGAGGTATTCGAATTTTTTTTTTTTTCTGAAAAAATTTTAAAATTTTATTAGGCAAATATAATGACAGAAGAGGTATTCGAATTTTTTTTTTTCTGAAAAAATTTTAAAATTTTATTAGGCAAATATAATGACTGAAGAGGTATTCGAATTTTTTTTTTTCTGAAAAAATTTTGAAATTTTATTAGGCAAATATAATGAAAGAGGTATTCGAATTTTTTTTTTTCTGAAAAAATTTTAAAATTTTATTAGGCAAATATAATGACAGAAGAGGTATTCGAATTTTTTTTTTTTTCTGAAAAAATTTTAAAATTTATTAGGCAAATATAATGACTGAAGAGGTATTCGAATTTTTTTTTTTTCTGAAAAAATTTTGAAATTTTATTAGGCAAATATAATGAAAAGAGGTATTCGAATTTTTTTTTCTTTTTGAAAAAATTTTGAAATTTTATTAGGCAAATATAATGAAGGAAGAGGTATTCGAATTTTTTTTTTTTTCTGAAAAAATTTTAAAATTTTATTAGGCAAATATAATGACAGAAGAGGTATTCGAATTTTTTTTTTTTCTGAAAAAATTTTAAAATTTTATTAGGCAAATATAATGACAGAAGAGGTATTCGAATTTTTTTTTTTTTCTGAAAAAATTTTAAAATTTTATTAGGCAAATATAATGACAAAAGAGGTATTCGAATTTTTTTTTTTGAAAAAATTTTGAAATTTTATTAGGCAAATATAATGAAGGAAGAGGTATTCGAATTTTTTTTTTTCTGAAAAAATTTTAAAATTTTATTAGGCAAATATAATGACAGAAGAGGTATTCGAATTTTTTTTTTTTTCTGAAAAAATTTTAAAATTTTATTAGGCAAATATAATGACAGAAGAGGTATTCGAATTTTTTTTTTTTTCTGAAAAAATTTTAAAATTTCATTAGGCAAATATAATGACTGAAGAGGTATTCGAATTTTTTTTTTTTTCTGAAAAAATTTTAAAATTTTATTAGGCAAATATAATGACAAAAGAGGTATTCGAATTTTTTTCTTTTGAAAAAATTTTGAAATTTTATTAGGCGAATATAATGAGTGAAGAGGTATTCGATTTTTTTTAAAATTAAATAACTTCATCGAAATTTTGTTCATAAAATTTTTTGGTGATATTAGGGTTTCAGGGCTTGAGAAGAGGTATTCGTTGCATTTTCCCGTTTTTTTCTAACTTCGATATTTTTCGATATATCGATAGTAACTTATCGAAATATATATCGAAAAAATTTCGAATTATATCGAAGTTTTAGGTCTCGAAACGACGATTTCAAATCGATGTATACTTTTTTTCTAGGATCGATATTTTTCGATGTATCGATAGTAACTTATCGAAATATATATCGAAAAAAATTCGAGTTATATCGAAGTTTTAGGTCTCTAAAAGAAGATTTTAAATCGATTTATACTTTTTTTTTAGGATCAATATTTTTCGATGTATCGATAGTAACTTATCGAAATATATATCGAAAAAATTTCGAGTTATATCGAAGTTGTAGGTCTCGAAAAGACGATTTCAAATCGATTTATACTTTTTTTCTAGGATCGATATTTTTCGAGATATCGACAGTAACATATTCTGAAATAATTCAAAAAAATTTCGTGTTATATAATTTTCATATTGTATTAGGCGAACATAATGACTGAAGAAGTATTCGAATTTTTTTTTTTTTTGGAAAAATTTTTAATTTCTACAGGCAAATATAATAACCGAAGAGGTATTCAATTTTTTTTTTTTTTTAAATTTAAATTTTTCAGGCAAATATAATGATGAAGAGGTATTCGAATTTTTTTTTTTTGAAAAAATTTTAAAATTTTATTAGGCAAATATAATGACCGAAGAGGTATTCGATTTTTTTTTTTTCTGAAAAAATTTTGAAATTTTATTAGGCAAATATAATGACTGAAGAGGTATTCGAATTTTTTTTTTTTCTGAAAAAATTTTGAAATTTTATTAGGCAAATATAATGACTGAAGAGGTATTCGAATTTTTTTTTTCTGAAAAAATTTTGAAATTTTATTAGGCAAATATAATGAAAGAGGTATTCGAATTTTTTTTTTTTCTGAAAAAATTTTGAAATTTTATTAGGCAAATATAATGAGAAGAGGTATTCGAATTTTTTTTTTTTTCTGAAAAAATTTTAAAATTTTATTAGGCAAATATAATGACAGAAGAGGTATTCGAATTTTTTTTTTTTTCTGAAAAAATTTTAAAATTTTATTAGGCAAATATAATGACTGAAGAGGTGTTCTAATATTTTATTTTTCTGAAAAAATTTTAAAATTTTATTAGGCAAATATAATGAGTGAAGAGGTATTCGATTTTTTTTAAAATTAAATAACTTCATCGAAATTTTGTTCATAAAATTTTTTGGTGATATTAGGGTTTCAGGGCTTGAGAAGAGGTATTCGTTGCATTTTCTCGTTTTTTTCTAACTTCGATATTTTTCGATATATCGATAGTAACTTATCGAAATATATATCGGAAAAAATTCGAGATATATCGAAATTTCACGTCTCGAAAAGACGATTTTAAATCGATTTATACTTTTTTTCTAGGATCGATATTTTTCGATATATCGATAGTAACTTATCGAAATATATATCGAAAAAATTTCGAGTTATATCGGAGTTTTAGGTCTCGAAAAGACGATTTCAAATCGATCTATACTTTTTTTCTAGGATCGATATTTTTCGATATATCGAACGTAACTTATCGAAATATATATCGAAAAAATTTCGAGTTATATCGAAGTTGTAGGTCTCGAAAAGACGATTTCAAATCGATCTATACTTTTTTTCTAGGATCGATATTTTTCGATATATCGAACGTAACTTATCGAAATATATATCGAAAAAATTTCGAGTTATATCGAAGTTGTAGGTCTCGAAAAGACGATTTCAAATCGATTCATACTTTTTTTCTAGGATCGATATTTTTTGATATATCGATAGTAACTTATCGAAATATATATCGAAAAAAATTCGAGATATATCGAAATTTCACGGCTCAAAAAGACGATTTCAAATCGATTTATACTTTTTTTCTAGGATCGATATTTTTCGATATATCGAACGTAACTTATCGAAATATATATCGAAAAATATTCGAGTTATATCGAAGTTGTAGGTCTCGAAAAGATGATTTCAAATCGATATATACTTCTTTTCTAGAATCGATATTTTTCGAGATATCGACAGTAACATATTCTGAAATTATTTAAGAAAATTTCGTGTTATACAATTTTGATATTGTATTAGGCGAACATAATGACTGAAGAAGTATTCGAATTTTTTCTTTTTTTGAAAAAATTTTTAATTTCTAACAGGTAAATATAATAACCGAAGAGGTATTCGATTTTTTTTTTTTTTAAATTTCGAAATTTTATCAGGCAAACATAATGATGGAAGAGGTATTCGATTTTTTTTTTTGAAAAATTTTGAAATTGTATTAGGCGAATATAATGACTGAAGAGGTATTTTATTTTTTTTTTTGAAATATTTTAAAATTTTATTAGGCAAATATAATGATTGAAGTCATTCAATTTTTTTTTTTTATGAAAAAATATTAAAATTTTATTAGGCTAATATAATGACCGAAGAGGTATTCGATTTTTTTTAAAATTAAATAACTTCATCGAAATTTTGTTCATAAAATTTTTTAGTGATATCAGGGTTTCAGGGCTTGAAAAGAGGTATTCAATGCACTTTCCCGTTTTTTTATAACTTCGATATTTTTCGATATATCGATAGTAACTTATCGAAATATATATCGAAAAAATTTCGAGATATATCGAAGTTGTAGGTCTTGAAAAGACGATTCGAAATCGATTTATACTTTTTTTCTAGAATCGATATTTTTCGATATATCGAACATAATTTATCGAAATATATATCGAAAAAATTTTGAGATATATCGAAATTTTACGTCTCGAAAAGACGATTTTAAATCGATTTATACTTTTTTTCTAGAATCGATATTTTTCGATATATCGAACATAACTTATCGAAATATATATCGAAAAAAATTCGTGATATATCGAAATTTTACGGCTTAAAAAGACGATTTCAAATCGATTTATACTTTTTTTCTAGGATCGATGTTTTTCGATATATCGAACGTAACTTATTGAAATATATATCGAAAAAATTTCGAGTTATATCGAAGTTTTAGGTCTCGAAAAGACGATTCTGAATCGATTTATACTTTTTTTCTAGGATCGATATTTTTCGATATATCGATAGTAACTTCTCGAAATATATATCGAAAAAAATTTGAGATATATCTAAATTTCACGACTCGAAAAGACGATTTTAAATCGATTTATACTTTTTTTCTAGGATCGATATTTTTCGATATATCGAACGTAACTTATCGAAATATATATCGAAAAAATTTCGAGTTATATCGAAGTTTTAGGTCTCGAAATGACAATTTCAAATCGATTTATACTTTTTTTCTAGGATCGATATTTTTCGAGATATCGACGGTAACATATTCTAAAATAATTTTAAAAAATTTCGTGTTATATAATTTTGATATTGTATTAGGCGAACATAATGACTTAAGAAGTATTCGAATTTTTTTTTTTTTGAAAAAATTTTTAATTTCTAACAGGCAAATATAATAACCGAAGAGGTATTCGATTTTTTTTTTTTTTTTAAATTTCGAAATTTTATCAGGCAAACATAATGATGGAAGAGGTATTCGATTTTTTTTTTTGAAAAATTTTGAAATTGTATTAGGCGAATATAATGACTGAAGAGGTATTTCATTTTTTTTTTTGAAAAATTTTAAAATTTTATTAGGCTAATATAATGATGGAAGAGGTATTCGAATTTTTTTTTTTGAAAAATTTTCGAATTTGTATTAGGCAAATATAATGACCGAGGAGGTATTCGAATTTTTTTTTTCCTGAAATCATCTTGACTTTGGATTAGGCTAATATAATGACAAAATATTGTCTTGTTTTTTGACTTTAGTTTAGTTACCATTAATCGACTACGATTTTTTGATAATAATAATAATAAAAATCATTGCCTGTTCAATGTTACTATAATATTAATTAAATATTATAATAATTCAAATAAAAAGTATATTATATGAAAAAATAAATAAATAAATAATTAGACTATTTTGTTTTTAGTCTTGAATATGTAAATTATATGTGGCTAAATCAAATTATTACAAAAAAAACTAAATAAATATTATTCAAATTGTGCGCTGATGTCAACAGTGGGTGGAGATTAAAAAAAAAATTATAAATAAATAAAATTATATATAAATTGTATGAAAACATGTATGAGAGTTTGAAAAAAAGAGAAACAGGGGTAATGGAGGAGAGTAATCGTTGTTGTAAATGAAATAATATGAAACGGGGCGAGGCTCGATATACGAATATAATCGTATACTTGAGTATATATTTTTCCAGCTATTTTATGATGGGGTTTCAAATAAACTCTTGGTATGCACACAAACATACATAATACATTAATATATATATAGCTTTATATATATATATGCTATTTCAAATGTAATGACTGGCTCGGTTAACTCTGCGAAAAGTAATAAGCCTCCAACGCTTTTTATATATAATTTCTCATATTCATTCTCGAGGCAAACGAGATTCTACTTTTTTAAATAATTATTTTTATTATTAATATTGCATATTTTTTCTTCTTTTCTTTAAATTTTAAATAACAATTATTTATTATTATTATATATTTTTATAAAATATATATATGTATATGTCATTATAATTATTTTATTACAATTTGAGTTTAAATTGAAAAAATAAAAATAAATATTTAATTTATACATCAGTTATCAAAATTTTTGAAATATATATAGGTAATTTAAATGTGTAATGGATATATGTGACTGATGTTGATATGAATCTAGACTAATAAAACAACATTGTACGTAATTTTAAACTCATTTGTAGATAGGACCGCCCAGTGAGCAACAAGCAAACACAAATTTAACCAGGTGCAACAATGTGGATCAAACAAAGACGTGGACAATCTTTGACTTGAAAAAAAAATTTATATATAACAAAATAATTAGAAAAAAAAAGGGTGGAGCTTATACACGTGCGTTCAATGACAAATTAGTTATACATATGTCTTTTTAAAAAAAATATATATATGTCTATTTATTGTATTCAAAAAAAATTATAGAAAAAAAGGAGAAAAAATAATTTAAAAAATTAGTGACTTTTATAATTACAGCAGTATTCTAAAAAAATGTTGTATCCATCTTTTTTATTTTAAAATTTTTTATATTATTTTATTATACATTATATCCTTACTCTTATTTTGGTGAATGTATTTATTTTTTATCTTACAATGTATATTGCTGTGAGACTTGAATATCGTAAGTGACTGTAACGACAATCGTTCTCCATAAGTACGGGTTCGATGAACATGCTTGTATACTCATGAAAGTCGGTAACAACAAAGACTAAATAATCATTATAAAATAATGTCTATTAAGCGTGAATTTTTACGATTGTATTATTTCGATTTTATGTATCATTCGAATAAATGTTTAAGTGGTATATTTTTATTAAAAATTCAAGCAAATTGATCTGACTCGAATAAACCAAAATGTTATTATTTATCATCATTATTGTTATATTATTTTACCCTTGTCTCATCTCATGTTCTTTCAATAAAAAATATATTAATAATAAATCAACAATTGAAATAAAATAAATGAAATAAATGAAATAAATTGGAACATCGAGGGAATATATTGTTGTTGTTTTTTTTCTTTTTTTAATTGAATTTATAACAAATAAATTAACTTGCATGATAATATATAGCTATTGTAAATTTGTCAATTAAAAAATATCGATAAAATTTGTTGGTAAATAACCACTGTAAATTGCAATATATAAAAGTGATGCAAATAAATCGTTGAATAAATAAAAAAAATAAAAAAATAAAAAAAAATAAAAAACCACAAACTATGTGAACGTCACTCGTTGACCTGTCAATAATACTGCAGGTAAATTATCTGTCTGAATAATTTATTATTAATTTCCGTTTCAAATAAATTCCATTAGTTATTAAATTATACAAATTTTGTAAAGTTGATGTATCAATTATTTTTTAATTTTACTTTTGTTCCATTTATTATTTATGTTTTTTTTTTCGCTCATTTGTATTTTTTTTTTTTTTTTTTTTAACAAGAGTAATTTTGAAATTAAAAAATTAAAAAAAAATCCCAAATAAAGACGTTATCCGGTGAGTTAAATACTATATATATCAGATGGAAAGCCTGAGAAAAAAAATAAAAGTTAAAAAAAAATAGAGAATAATAGAGACACTTCCCATTTCCTGAAAATTATGACAGATGTCTTGTAATCACAAGAATAGATATATACTATTTAAAAAACGTTTTTCTTGTATACCCTTGCAATCTGTTTATAGATATATCTTTCATGTATAGTTATTTATTTGTATCGTCAAATTATTTCGATTATTATAAATATATATAAGCCAAAGGGATAAATATAACTATCTTTAATTGGTCATGTTGAGACCGCACGAAAAACAATATCCTGTCTGACAAAATTTATATATCTACAAGTGCATATTATAGAGTTACAATATATTTAAAAAAGAATAAAACAAAAAAATCTCAATTTACCACTGGGGGGAAACGTTTAAGCTCAAATTTTCGGTTATTCTAAAACCACGGTTCCGTTTTGATGGCGGTGAGTTGTAACCGTTGATACCAAAGTGAAAGAAAGAGGGTTGGCAAAATTTTTTTTTTAAATCAAAATATAAAAAAAAAAACAAATAAATATAAATACAAAAAAGAGAATAACGAAGAGCCGAAAAAGAAAAAAAAAATTTAACCAAAAAAATATAAAAAAAAAAAAATTCAGAAAAGGGAGGAATCAACGTACAGACAAAATCGTGGAACATTTGTATCTTCTGAAATTGCCCGGCCATTAGCTATAGTTATTACGTTCATCGTTTTTTTCAAGCCAGCCTCCGCAAACTCAACGGCCATCTTGAATTATGAAATTAAAATGAATAAAATGCCAAAGCATATATGTGCATGCTGCAAGCAAATATAAAATGCTGCAAAAATATTAGCACATTTTTATTTTTATATAATTTTAAAGGTGCGGGATGATCTTATGCTATAGCTTAATATCATCGTTTTGATTAGATGATCAAATTGTGGAGGATTTAAATTTGCAACGAAACAGACAGACGAAAAAATAAAATGTTTATCGGAGCTCTTTTTGATAGAGAGAGAATTCTCGGGACGTATTATTAGTCATTATTCCCCTTTAACTATTTTTTATTTCTTAAACAATAGTTATATTTTAAATCATTCAATTCTCATTCTCATGATTACTATCGATAATCATTTGCTTTGACTTTTGACCTAACTCTCTTTGTCTTTGATGACCACAATCAATATTGTCCAAGCCTTTATTCTGTCCTTCAAACAAAACTCTTCTCATTTAATATTATTATTATTTATTTGATTGTTTTTTTTATTCCATTATCTACATCATCTTTCTGCAGCATCCAAGCACCATTATCTTTTCAAACATATAATTCGTATATATATATAAGCCTACTGCCATTTATGGAATTATTATCAAAAGTTTTTATCCATTATCGACAGAATGTATCATCAAGCTGTGCCTGAAATAATCATTAAAGTTTATAAAAGGCGTGTTACAGATACACATATATATATTTTTCTTATCCAATGTATAATATATATTCTATCCATCCAGTATAATACTACAAAGGTGAATCGTTCTTGGGAATTTTTTTCAATAGTGTTTAAAATTCAATGATGTGATTATAAAAATATAATTTTATCAAAGTTTTTTATTTTTCTCTTCTTTATTTTGAACTTATATACATATACATTGTTACAATTATAAAAAGCAACGGTATTATTAAACGACGCGTGTTGTGTATCGGTAAATGAAAAATATATATGTGATATTTTAAATCTTAAATTAATGACTGTTTCAATCGTTGTTTTGTCGATCGAAAAAAGAGAACCGATCAGAAAAAGTCTGTAAGATGAAAGGTGCAGGGTATATTTAGTTGAGAGCGTTCTGATGTTGTTCGCAATCGGGTGCATAAAGTGTCTGCATAAAACAAAGTTCTGCATCAAACACTGCATTGAAGAAACCCGGCAAATGGTTTGGTGGTAAAAAAGAAACAAAAAAAAAAAAAAAATTAAGAAAACAGAAAAAAATAAAGGTGTATGTAAAAAAATAAAAGGTTAAAACCTACTTGATCAGGTACGAAACAGAAAAAGATTTTGTGTGCTCGATGAGGTTCTAGTCCGGTTTGCAACAAGAAGTCTTATCTTAAAAGAGTCAGCTTGCGGCTCTGCAGCGTTTTAATTCGAATAAATTTTAGTTGACGAAGAGGTGGCCTTTTAACATTCCAACGATAACAGATACTTGATCTTCCGAATTGTCGTTTTAGAGCCGCATGAACAAACACAGTGAGAGCAAAATGTTTAACTATACTTGGTTTGAATATAAAAAAAAAAAAATATACATATCTGTTTAAACGCAAAAATACACACAATCTCCATGTGTCATTATGTTTTAATATATATTTTTTTTTTCTTTCAAGATGGTTCATAAATAACTTATGTTTTATGTATAGCGAAATCAAGCCTTTATGTATTAATATTTATCAACTAATGAAGATTCCATAAAATCTAATGGATGCAATAAAAAACTCTCCAAGCACTTTGAATAATTGCTTTGAATTTTTTATGGTGTTAAGTGTTGACTTATTTTATTTTTCATTAACATATTTATAAGTTTGAATAATAATAATTTGTATTAATTATTTCGTATTGATTATTTTTATAAATAAAAATAGTTATCAATATTTTAAACAAAATTAAATTTTAAGAGTTATCGGTAAATGTAAATACCTTTGTTATTTGCAGAAGATAAAAACAAGCTACCTTGTTGTATTTTGATAACTCATTGACTCATGATAAAGAAGAAGTACTGCATTGCCAGTTGGTTTCGAATCGAAAAACTTGATATTTCTTTTTTCCATTGAAAATATATCGTCACTTATGCAGTGTTGGATAAGCTAAAAAATATTAATGTTATTGACAACTGGTATGTGATATTTGTTGTGTTATTTTTATAATAATATAAATAAAAATTGAAAATGTCTCATTAGTGTCATGTTGTAAACGAACAACTAGCATTAAGTAAAAATCATATTTCTTAATCATATATAATTGAAGAGTTATTACGACAATGTTGGTGGTCAAAAATGATGCGTTATTACACATGCCAGACCACACGTGTACAACATTTAATTAAATACATTGTCAAATATTAAAATTTTGATTAATAGTCCGGTTATAAATTCATACTTGGACTGTACTTAATATTCGAGGTTTTAAATTTTATAATTTTTATAATTTTTAGTCGTAAATGTATATATAAAATAATAATAATAATAATAATAATAATAATAATAAGTAAATCAACATAATAAATAAATTTAAATTTAAAATTGTATTTTTTGTATGTATAAATATAAAATATAAAATAAAATATAATCAAGTATAAAACAACAAGTTTAAAAGATGAAATTGATTAATTCAATTTGCAGTTAACTAAATTTCTAAATTACAAAAATCAAGTCATAAAGTAGCAAAAGTTGAGTGATTCTTGGAGAAGTATATACCCTGATTGTCAGTATTTTTGATATTACAGAAAGAAGAACTATTAGTCACGTGAAATCGTCCATTGCGTCTGAACATACGAGAGACACATGTCGTCGTTGTCGTCGTTGATGTAAACTATCAAGCCTCAAAATAGAAGAAGATGTGAATTGTAACTGTTGAAGGGAAATGACTTAAACATATATATATTCTTTTTTACTAAACCGCCTACTTAATTAAATCAACATTAGCCGGTATGTGCTTACCGTTCTAGTAAAAATAAAAAAAAGGAAGTCAATCTGCGAATTTCATCCCCTTAAAAAACAAAAATCTTATTCTTTTGCATTTCCTGTATTAATTGCTTATATAGAAATAAATAAATAAATAAATAATTAATTGAAATAATTATAAACATTAAAAATAATATAAATAAAATAAATATGATAATTTTTTAAATTGATAATTTCAAGACATTTATCAGGTAGTCAAGTCCTGTTGGCAGATCAAAGTACTTATATCTTGTACAACTGACTTGAGGGTCATAACTACATGGTTTTTGCAGATATCTCCTTAATGCGAGTAATGAACTAATGACTTAAAGTACTATAAATAGCATTATAGTCTGTTGGTTGCACGAATGCACGCTAGCCAATTAAATACCATACAAAATAGTGATACATGTATATATACATTTAGAAAATATATTTAACACATTTATACAAGTGTCATCCTGCGGGTAAATATATATATAAATTTCACATTAGTATTATTAAATGTGCGTAAGAAACTTAAGTAACAAGATTTAAAGACGACAAGTGCTGCCCTCAATATTTTTATCTTTTACTTTTTAAATTTTTATCTTTATCTTACTTTTGTCATATATACACAAAATATACATTTAATTTTCACGTTATAACTCAAACAACAACACTTTTGACACGCTCATTTAACAATAACACCCATTGTTTATAATATATATTGTTATTTTAATATAAAATAAAATAAAAAATGAATAAATAAATAAATTTTCCGTATCAAAGTATATTAAAACGCCTTTCTTTGAAGATATATAATTTTACTTAAAATCATCACACTTTAAAGTAATTATATCCAAATTCAGTGAGCTCATCATATCGTTTACATACAATGCTTCATTTTAAAATTAAAAAAAAAAAAAAAAAATAATAAAACAAGAAATAACATAATCTTTATGGTATAAAATTTAAAAAATTATATATACAACTACAATATATTACAAGAAAGAAAAAAAAAAAATTGACATGGCTTTTATGTATTTCCATTAAATATTTTTCTTTGTAGTCTGGCTATATCTGATATTTATTTTTGTCGGTAAAAATAAAAAAAGATGGCGTTGATAAAATAGACATATACATGATAAATTAAAGGTATAGGTATATTGAGAAAGTGAATATACCCTTGTGTATATTGTATATATAGTTATAAGGTTTTATCAAAAAAAGATAAAATAAAAAAATAAAATTACCGCCTACAAGTACGTACTTAGCAAGTGCTTAGTTGAAGCAACCGAGCGTAGCTCCTTTGCAAAAAAGTGACGTGTCTTCGATGTCTCTATAACTATCGCTTTGATGCATATATATATTTGTAAATGACGTTTTTTTTTTTCTATTATTACTTTTATTTATCTTTTTTTTTTATTGTGATTATTACCAAGCGACGCTAAATACACATGTACATGCCTCCATACATTGCTCCTGTTTTCTTGTCATATATTTTTTCTTTCATTCATCATGATTCTGCAATGAGCTTTTGATTACATGTATTCAAGATGCATTCAACCTTTACATGGTTGTTTTCATTCAATGATAAATTGACAGAATAATAACTTTAATTTCATATTGCAATTTCAAAAATATAATTATTTTAATCCGCATTATTGAAAAAAATAAATAAATAAATAAATTTAAATTTATTTAATTTGTATTTTTCAATATGTGGATTTATAAATATATTTTGTATATTTAAATGCAAATTTTTTAATTTTATGTTCATTTACCATGCACATGAATTTCAACTAACATATTATTGTGATCCAATCGATTCATCATAAACTCAAAGGGTAAAATAAAAAATACATAAGAAATATAAAACGAATAAAAAAAAAAAAACCAACAAGAAAGGGTTAAATAATAATTTAACAATGTGAAAGGGTCTTGATATAATAAAAAAAATATAAATCTATCAATATATAAATTTTGTAAAAAAGAAAATTGTATATATATTTATTTTTTTTTTGGTTTTTTTATTCATGAAAAAAAAACAGTATGTAGTGTCTATGATTTATCATCTTATTAAATATGTAAAAATATAAAAATATAAAAATAAAACTCAACCAACAGAAATTGAATACTTGAATATATATATATATATATTTTATCACATTAGTAAAATATAAATTTTTAATATTTTTAACCCGTATATATATTTATTAAATGCATTTTCAGTGCAAATTTATATACATAAATATATTGCCTTGAGGTTTCGACGTAAAATGTCCATTGGAAAATAAAACGAGGGCTTTCCACACCCGTCGAGTCATTTAGTGATAAACATGAACATCTCATATACTCACATGTATAAAAAATAATAAAAAAAAAAAAAATATTGTATTTCTGTTTATGAATATATATGTATATGCGAAAGACCACAAACCTTGCGGCCAAGAGTGAGTTAAACTAGCAATTCTCATGGATGAGATAGAATGAGTTTTTTAAAAAAAAAATAAATAAATAATAATAAATAAATAAAAATATGAGAAAGAAAAGTTGATACATTATCTCTCTGGGTAGCTCAAAACAGTAGTGACAGCTATGCCAAGGCAATAATCGTAAAAAATCCAGCTTATTTTATCGTCGTGTCGGGTCGTTCAAGTGCAGGTCCCTCACAAATACATGCATTTATAAATAATGCCCCATAGGTGTACTAATTTACAATGTATTCTATATATATACTTTAAACATTACATTACATTGTCGTCAATTTTTTTTAAATTACTAACCAACAATATAAAATTTTAACCACTGATAATATAACCAAATTTAATAATTTTTTTATAATTTTTGATATTTTTTCATTTGTTTTTATGTTCTCAATAAACTAATAATAAAAATACCATATAAATATTAAGAAAAACCTATAAAATATGAATAATATTTAAATTTAAAAATAAAAATAATAAAAATAAGGAATAAATTGTATAAAAATAATGTAATTTTAAAACTTGCAAAAAAAAAAAAAATAACAACAAGTGTTATATATTTTTGTTTACAATGAAAATTGTATACAATCATTTATATATTGAGATTAATAAAAAAAATTAGATACTTTGTATTATATTCATAATGTGAAGAATAAAAAAAAAAAATATTTTATATGAAAATATTATGTTATATATTCCCATGGGGCAGTAAAACAAGAGTTTAAAAAAAAATCTTATGGTTAAAATGGCAGTCGTTTATTCGTAAGAGAGGCAGCCAAACTATCAACATTAAATTTATATTTATTATTATAATATACAGAGACAGTAAAGATATCACATGGCATAAATAAATCATAAATCATGACGTGTCATAAATGTCAAAAAATAGCGAGACAGTTTCAAGCGTGAACGATCTCTGTGTATATACGAACCGGTACAATAGCTTATGGGCCCATCAGATTTTAAATTACTATTATTATTATTATTGTTGTTGTTGTTGTTGTTGTTTTTTTTTTTCTCAGACTAAAAAAATATGTATGTTGTAATACCACAGCAAATAATTCGCTTCGGTAGCTTCAACTGCATATACACATATTCATCATTTGCCCCTTTTTCATATTCATAAGACAAAGATGAGTCAATATAAACCAAAATTAAATGAATGAAAAAAAAAAAAGTAGTTACAACTGAGTTGATGAAATAATTGCGAGACATCCTTTATTGTAATCCACAAAAACAAAAAAAAAATCAGAAATCTCAAGAGCCATTAAAAATGCTTTGATTTCGGAAACAATCGAAATTTTTTTATGAAATTTTTATCTAGTTTATATCTGAGTTATTTCTATCGAATCAAATCTAGTCAGATAATTATTTGAAAAATTACTGAATGTTGTTTTTATAATGCTCAAAAATATACAGTCAATTTTATCGCAAAATAATTCAATGGCTTTAGCCAGAGTTATACTTTCAAAGAAAATATAAAAAATATATTTTTCGATAAATTCCCAAGAATAGAAAAGTATGTAATAAAAAAATAGAGGAAAAAAAAATGTATACGTTATTGTACATGTAGTAGAATGTCAGAAAATTGTGAAATATATTTTGATATTTATTTTTTGTGTTATTATTAATGTAGTCAGTGAAAACATACGTATCCGGTCAGACTATTATTAATCATGAAACTCACAAATGAGGTACTCTCTTTATCACCTATAACCCCTAATTAATTACACGATATGATGTTTTTATTTCGATAATATATTTATAAAAATAAACGAAAAACCATATATAATTTATATTAATTAGTTTTTTTTAATTTTTTTGTATGATCAGTCCAAAATTATAAAACAATGGGTTGTATATGATTGATAAATATAAGCTAATTGATGATACTGATAAACAAGACGTCAGGTTGATTGGACTCCTGTTGAGTCAGGTAGATAAAAAGAGGAAGATAAACAAAAAAAAAGTATATATAATGTTATAACAGTGTTAGATATATTCCTGTATATTAATGGGGATCTTGATAGTGCGATGGTGGAATTGATCGATTGTATATTTGCAAATCATTCCCCATTCCAATTAGCAATCACAAAAGATTACCAGATTGGATATAATTAGTAAATTTTATTTATTTATATTTTTTATAAAATTCATTCAACTTAATGTTATTTTTCACGTCATCAAACACTTCTTAATTTTGTCCTCATCATACGGACTATAAAATTTTTGAATGACTTTCTTTTCATATATTTCATTTCTTTATTTATCATTTAGTTTTTTATACTGATATACACCCTTTTTTAAAAAAAAAAAATATAAATTTTTTTTCTTTTTCTTCATCATTTTTATCATAATGTTTTATTCTTTACCAGGGTAGAAGTCTTTAATAATTGTAATTGGACACGGCTCGGCAGCTTCACCTACAGCATAGCCTCTCGCTGCCCACTTTACAATACACTTTGTCCATCTGCCTTTTAAGGAGTGAAAAAATGAAAAAAGTAGGCGTGGTTATGGGTAGATCAAAGAATACCGCGACTCAACTAACTTGTAAATGTTGATGATGCAAGTGGGTATATCCCCGTAAATTTACTCAACAATAATGAAAGAAAAAGTGTAAGATTGTATTAATAATAATTGTAAATATATATATGGATGTGTACATTTTATATGTATTTATGTATAAAATATAACGCGGGGCTACTCACGGACTGGCACATTAAAATGACCATAGAGAAGAGGGGTGATCAGTTTATGCATCAGGGTATGTACTTGATCGCGCCTACGCGGACTTTCATAGTCGCGCCCCTTTTTTCCATATACTTATATGCATTTATGAAAAAAGAAAGGACATGTACATATTGAAATATTATTTCTGCACTATTTACTACCCTGAGGGTTGTTTCTATTTTTTTCAAATTTTATTTTATTATTTTCACTTTGTACAATACAATAAATTTTCAATAATACAACAACGTACTTTTTATATTGAGTTATTATTTTGTGGATATTAAACATATGAAAATTTACAATTGATCTACTGGATATAAAATTTGATGTAATATAAGTTTATATAATTACTTTCACAAAAAAATACGTTTTCAGGATGTGGTATATTTTCAAAATTACTAGTTTTATATTTAAAAATATTATTTTTAGAATTAAAGCTGTATTTATATGTTAAAATGGCTATTGATGTATACATTTTATACATATTGAATAAAAATAAATGAAAGAAGAAAAACCAAACCGCAAAAAACTGTCGATAGTTTATTTGGTTGAATGAATTCTATTGTTAAAAAAGAAATATGTTTATTTTCTCTTGGTGGTTTTTATTATTTATTTTTTTAACATATTTGGGAGTATTTTATATTTTTGGTAAGTTTAAATTTGTTGAGTACTTATTTTAAAAAAAAAAAAAATGAATTTTATTTTATGAGCTTGAATCAGGAATAAAAGCTCATAAATATTTTATAAATTATTTATTAAAATTGTGGATTATTGGAATTGCAACAATCGATGGAAAACTTTATGTTCTATTTCAGTATGTATTGTAGTGTAGTCTGTTATTATAAGTATAAGTTTTGAGTTTAAAAAAAAGGCCACTTTAAAATTGAATGAAATTTAGTATGTAAAAAAAAAAAAAATTGAAACATTAAAATAAAACTGTCATGCAAAAGTTTTAAATTACACTGAAAATATTGCATTGAAAAAAAAAACATACAGCTCAATATTTAAAAAAAAAAAACGTGTACAAAAGTTTTAATGATTATTTTGAATAAAAAAAAAAAAAAAATTTTAAATAATAAATTGTCTATGATAGTTGTGTCATTTAAAGTTTATAAAATATTTTCATTATTTAATGTTAGTTTTTGTTGTTGTGTTTGTTTTAAACTTTAAAAAATATAAATGATTATAGGTTTGCCAACAAATACAAGGTATATATACTATTGAAACAACATCGAGTGATGATGCCAACATGAAATTACCCAGAGGGTCAAATCTCATTTGCCATTCTGTATAAACTTGTACATATTTATATTGATTCCTTATATATTTTTTAAATAAATTAAAATTCCAATCTTAAAAATAATAAGAAAAAATAAATTAAACTTATTATTTGTATACTAATTTAAATTTCAATGATGAAAAACTATTTTTATTTTTATTTTCAATTATTGTAAAACAAAATAGAAAAATACTAAATGTTAACCATAAAAATGTTTTACTAAATTGTTTAGACGTATATATATCAGATATTGAATGTCGTGACAGGAATCAGTAAAATTTCAAGTGCAAATAGAATTCAAACTTACTCTCAACCAAAAGTAAAATTACTATTAATCAATTTTTTTATTTATACATTGAAAATGCAAAACAACTAACTGAAACAAAAAAAAATTATGATAAACTGACGATGGGCGTTTCACAAAGAATATACCACAAAATTTCTCTATTTCTACCTTCATTTATAAAAACAAAAATAAAAATAAAAAAAAAATTCATTATTGACATGAAAGTGTAACATCTGGTCTAATAGCAATTTCGTGCATAGCCAAATATCAAGACGTCGAACAAGTGTATATATTATTTTGCCTGACGTTCAAATTTAATATATAATCAGGGTAATTGCCAGACAATCTAATAGTATTATTAATTTTATATTTTTCGAAATAAATTTATATATATTTGAATGAAAAAAAATATCAAATTATCAAACAAAAAAAATAACATTAAAAATATAATTGCAATAACAATTGAATATATAAATTTATAAAATTAAATTAATTTTTAAATTGTCACCACAGTTATAATTTAAATAGTGTTATATAGAATTAGTTTGAATTTATATATATATATATATATATATATATATATATATACTAATTAGATGAATATATATTTCACATGAAGTATAGCATGAAATGAAATTTAAATTTATATGAATTTATTATTAAATATAACCACAACTTCCAGGTAATTAAAACGATAGATGACGTTATTTCTTGACAAAGGTCAAGCACGATTTGACTGATGGTATATTAGTAAGTTATAATATTTCTTTATTTTCTTTTTTATTTTAAAAATGTTGGAGTATCTGAGTATGTATGTATATATGTATATATATATATTTTATAAATATAAATTAAAGTGATGAGAAAAATGAAAAATTGCTTGTAAGATGATTTGAATTCAAGGCAATCAACGAAATACCGTAACTTGCAATAAACTTATCATCCATTTGCCACTATGAATTCCACTTTAACGCCATGATGTATAAATATAAAACTATATTTACTATATTATAAAACACACCGCCTATTCACCCATGTAAATTGTACGATATTTAAAAGATACTAGATGCTATATATTTATTTTTTAATGATGAAAATAATTTTTATTTTTCACTAAAGCTATATGCAATTAATTCAACAAAAAAAAAAAATTAAATTTATATTCTCATCATCTATACCAACAGTTAATTTCATTATGGATTAATATGCATTTAAAAAATATACAATGGAAAATATAAAAATTTCTATTATGGTTTTATATAAACGTGTCAACATAGAAATACAAATTTTTTTTTTTTTTTTATATATAAAAAATTTAAATTAAATATCGTGATGAAATTTACTTGAACAAATTAAATTTTTTTGTTCTCATTAAATACAATGGTTTAATTATTATAAAAATAAAAAAAATAAATTTATTTTTAAAATCATTGTCAAGTTAGTGTTTTTAAAATTTAATTAATTTTTTTGTTTGAGAAATTTTATTACAGTTTAATTGAACTTTTTAAAAATTGTAAATTATTTTTAAATCATTGATTTTTTGAATCAAAGTTATATATTCATATAAAAATATAAATTTGATTGAGAAAATACTAGTTTCGAAGATTCAAATTTTTATTATTTATTAACTGTTAAATAATTAATTATAATTTCCTCAATTTCTCAAAAATTTGATTGAAAATTTTATATTTATTAAATAATTTCTTTATAACTAATTATATAAAAACTGTTATTATATTTATTAACTATTAAATAGCTTATCGTAATTTTCCCAATTATTCTGATGATAATAATAATAACTATTATTATCTAAACTATAAAAAAAAAAAATATAATTGAGAATTTTTTAATCATTAATGACTCATCAAATGATAGATTAATTTATTTATAAAAATACTTTATGATGTTAATTTTTTTTATATACAAGGTTGATGTAGTTAATTATTATGATGGTAACCAATCTGACATATGAAAATACAATCAATAATAGAATCATAAAAAAATAAAAAAATATACATTGATGCGGTTAAAAAGCTAATTATTATATTGGATATAATTTAAAATAAATATGACTGCTTATATGAGGTATATGCATATAATACTATAAACTGAATATAGCCTACAGGATATTTCTCAGCGTGACGTGAAATTAAGAATTACACAAGCAATTACCGAGTGGCGCGCCCGCCGTGTGCCTTGTGGTGTATCATCTTCCAATTATCTGCTCGCTTTGCTCGATGACTTTGTTCAAAATACTTTACATCACAATTGGTGATCGCCACTTACACGGAAATTGCACTTGTAAAAAAATCAACTATGTTGATCAAAAATATTCATATATAATTTCATTTTATTTATATCTGCATTCTAATTTTAAATAATTTAAATGAAAGTAATTATTGTTGAATAATTAATTTTGTTGTTGTTAGAGAATTAAAAATTTATATATGAAAAAAAAATTTCAATTTAAATATATTTTATTTATAATGAAAAATATAAATAAATGTAGTAGCAATAGTCAACTATTATTTTGATGAATGTCATGATTGAGGATATGAGTACATGTGCGGTTTGTGATGAAAGCAAGAAACTAGATATATCAAAGTGTTTTAGCTTCAGTAGTTGATATACTCAACTACATAATACGTATTTACAAAAAAAAAAAAAATATACATATGAGGTTCTTTGCTGGAGGGGATTATTCCTGAGGTTGCATAAAAAAAATTAAAATTATTTATAAAAAAAAAAATCAAAGAGAGATGGGAAAGCAAAAATAAAAAAAAAAAAGTAACTTCTCCCACTATAGTATCAAGAGAGTGTGCCTGTAGGTAAAACATCAAAGGATACCGACTCGTTCGCAAGGTGAAGAACCGGCCATCTCTGGGCCACACACGAATTGCTTTTATAAACTAACTTTATGTCCCGTTTCATATATATATATTTTATACTCATATTGTATATAAGTTCATACAGAGTAATTCTATTTATTTATTATTATTTTATCATAAATGTATAAAAGCAAGTTATTTTATAAATTTTTGAATTTTGAAAACTATAAATTATTATAAAACAATTGATAATTTATAAATAATTAAATATAAAAACAATCATCAACGCATCATCATAAAGTAGGCATACACAGAATTAAATCGACTCATATGTTGAACCAATGAATTACATCGTCATGGTTATCAGAAAAAAAAAAACTTTCATTGCTCTTTTACGATTAAATTATCAAGCTATATTAACCAAAGAAACTATAAATTATTAACTAGCTGATCGATAGAAAAATTAGTCGAGAAAGTTAACAACAAGATATTAATAATGAAAAATAAAAAAGAAAAATAGAAAATATATATTATAAAAAATTATATATATATAGTAACGGTATAAACAATAAATTACAATTGTGTACTACACGCAGTTAATATATTACAATAAGATGAGATGAGAATAAATGAAAAAAAAAAAAAAAAAAAAATAAATATAAAATTGTATTAAAATGATGTATGCAGAGTATATAAATACACATACATATATAAATAAATAAAATAAATATATATATGTGTAATTCTGTCATCGAGTGCTCACGCTCACTTCATGTCTGACAACAATATCAAGTCATCAAGCATCCATTCATTGATGATGAGACAGGGGTAAACTGGAAATTATAAAGAAAATAATATTCAAAAATTTTACATTGGGTCAGTATACATGCATTTGTATATTGCGTGACGAATTTTACACGAGAAGCACGTCACCCGTCGCTTGAATAGGCCACAGGGAATAGACCAACAACAAAAAATATATATATATTTATTATCAAGCCAAAAGCTGAGTATTTCATATGGACAAACAAGAAGAGGCCCAGTTTTCTAAGCTTTTATATATGTATCACTTTTTTATATATATATTTTTCTTTTTTATATAGAGTATTGAATTATGATGATGATGGTGCGATGATGATGATGAGGCGATCATTCTCGTGACGATCGTTAAGGATGACTTTTTACCGTGGCTAATTGACTTCTGGGGCGCGATGCCCACGAGCCCTCAATATATATAATCCACACCATGGATGAGAAATTGATGAAAGTTTAAAAAAAAAAAGTATATATATATATGGGAAATATCTTTGCCAAATAATACACTCATATAAATTTATATATAATGAATGAAAAATCTTTGCCTTCGTCACACCCTTAAAATTTTTGTGTCAGTTAATACTATGTGTATCACCTTTGTGTGTGAAAAAGAACCCTCAAGAACAGATCATTTATAAATATATATTTTTTTTATTCTTTTTTTTAGGTTTTTTTTTTTTTTAGGATATTTTATTGACTCTCAAACAACAATGAAACTTGTAATTGACTTTAAATCAACTGCTCTTTTGAAGAGCTACTGAAATAGTTACGGTACAACAATTTGATTGACTTTTTTTTCTTCTTATTTTATTTTCTGAATTTATATATATTTGTAAGATTTTTTTTTTAATTCAAGTTAAATACTAATAAATGACTTTTCAATATTTTTAAATTATTATTATTTTTTTTTTTTGATAAAATTAATTAACTTGCAAACATATGTTGATTGAATCAGTTGATAAATTTAATTTACTAATGAAATTATGATATTTAAAAAAAAACAATACTTTAAAACAATCAAAAAAAACCAACACTGAAAAGAACAATGAGAAACAAAGTCAAAAATTTAAATAGTCACTTGAAAAAACTCTAAATAAATTCAGTATTTTTTTTGTTGTTAAATCATTATTATTATCATCATCATCTTGATTTTAATACTACATTATTAATAATACATGTTGGAGCATCATCATACTACTGCATGCAGTACATGATAATAATGATAAATAAAAAAATTTATCCATAATATGAACATGACGTGATGACACCGCGCCTTATATACAAATGATCAAAAAACCATAATATGGGTTAATAAATTAGCATGATAATGCATAGGGCCTCGAGTGCCATGTATTGTATTGAATAAATATATACATTGAAATTACATATTGTTCGAGTAACATGTATAATATCAACATGTGTTTGTATATATAAATATAAGCATGAGTATAATATTGCTACCCCATGAGCTATTTGCTGTTAAATAAAAATCAACTTTGCGTAAAAGTAAAATGAAATCTTGTAAGAGGTCAAAATAATATATGGAACAAAACAACAAAAACTTGAAATTAATCAAAATTGTTCTAAACAGCGTCTTCCATTGTTATTAACTGAATCAAATTATAATATCATAAAATAATAAGTCAGAAAAATTTATTTTGCCTAAAACGCTCTATTTCCACGAAACTGACTCTATCTCGGAGGTCAAACTGTACTTTAAAGTCCAACAAAAGCTTGAAATTACTAAAAATAATTTGTCCAATGGTCCTAAACAACGTCTTCCATTGTTGTTGAGTAAATTAAATCATAATCTCATAAAATAATAAGTCAGAAAAATTTATTTTGACTGAAACGCCCTATTTTCACAAAGCTGACTCTATGTCGAAGTTAAGATTGGACTTCAAAGTCCAACAAAAGCTTGAAATTACTAAAAATAATTTGTCCAATGGTCCTAAACAACGTCTTTCATTGTTGTTGAGTGAATTAAATCATAATCTTATGAAATAATAAGTCAGAAAAATTTATTTTGCCTAAAACGCTCTATTTCCACGAAACTGACTCTATCTCGGAGGTCAAAGTGTACTTTAAAGTCCAACAAAAGCTTGAAATTAATGAAAATAATTTATCCAATGGTCCTAAACAACGTCTTCCATTGTTGTTGAGTAAATTAAATCATAATCTCATAAAATAATAAGTCAGAAAAATTTATTTTGCCTAAAACGCTCTATTTCCACGAAACTAACTCTATCTCGGAGGTCAAAGTGTACTTTAAAGTCCAACAAAAACTTGAAATTAATGAAAATAATCTGTCCAATGGTCCTAAACAACGTCTTCCATTGTTGTTGAGTAAATTAAATCATAATCTCATAAAATAATAAGTCAGAAAAATTTATTTTGACTGAAACGCCCTATTTCCACAAAGTCGACTCTATGTCGGAGGTAAGATTGGACTTCAAAGTCCAACAAAAGCTTGAAATTACTAAAAATAATTTGTCCAATGGTTCTAAACAACGTCTTCCATTGTTATTAACTGAATTAAATTATAATATCATAAAATAATAACCCGGAAAAATTTATTTTGACTGAAACGCCCTATTTCTACAAAGCTGACTCTATGTCGGAGGTAAGATTGGACTTCAAAATCCAACAAAAGCTTGAAATTACTAAAAATAATTTGTCCAATGGTCCTAAACAACGTCTTCCATTGTTGTTGAGTAAATTAAATCATAATCTCATAAAATAATAAGTCAGAAAAATTTATTTTGCCTAAAACGCTCTATTTCCACGAAACTGACTCTATCTCGGAGGTCAAAGTGTACTTTAAAGTCCAACAAAAGCTTGAAATTACTAGAAATAATTTGTCCAATGGTCCTAAACAACGTCTTCCATTGTTGTTGAGTAAATTAAATCATAATCTCATAAAATAATAAGTCAGAAAAATTTATTTTGCCTAAAACGCTCTATTTCCACGAAACTGACTCTATCTCGGAGGTCAAAGTGTACTTTAAAGTCCAACAAAAACTTGAAATTAATGAAAATAATCTGTCCAATGGTCCTAAACAACGTCTTCCATTGTTGTTGAGTAAATTAAATCATAATCTCATAAAATAATAAGTCAGAAAAATTTATTTTGACTGAAACGCCCTATTTCCCCAAAGTCGACTCTATGTCGGAGGTAAGATTGGACTTCAAAGTCCAACAAAAGCTTGAAATTACTAAAAATAATTTGTCCAATGGTTTTAAACAACGTCTTCTATTGTTGTTGAGTAAATTAAATCATAATATCATAAAATAATAAGTCAGAAAAATTTATTTTTACTGAAACGTCGTATTTCCACAAAGCTGACTCTATGTCGAAGTTAAGATTGGACTTCAAAGTCCAACAAAAGCTTGAAATTACTAAAAATAATTTGTCCAATGGTCCTAAACAACGTCTTCCATTGTTGTTGAGTAAATTAAATCATAATCTCATAAAATAATAAGTCAGAAAAATTTATTTTGCTAAAACGCTCTATTTCCACGAAACTGACTCTATCTCGGAGGTCAAAGTGTACTTTAAAGTCCAACAAAAGCTTGAAATTACTAGAAATAATTTGTCCAATGGTCCTAAACAACGTCTTCCATTGTTGTTGAGTAAATTAAATCATAACCTCATAAAATAATTAGTCAGAAAATTTGATTTTGCCTAAAACGCTCTATTTCCACGAAACTAACTCTATCTCGGAGGTCAAAGTGTACTTTAAAGTCCAACAAAAACTTGAAATTAATGAAAATAATTTATCCAATGGTCCTAAACAACGTCTTCCATTGTTGTTGAGTAAATTAAATCATAATCTCATAAAATAATAAGTCAGAAAAATTTATTTTGGCTAAAACGCTCTATTTCCACGAAACTGACTCTATCTCGGAGGTCAAAGTGTACTTTAAAGTCCAACAAAAGCTTGAAATTACTAGAAATAATTTGTCCAATGGTCCTAAACAACGTCTTCCATTGTTGTTGAGTAAATTAAATCATAACCTCATAAAATAATTAGTCAGAAAATTTGATTTTGCCTAAAACGCTCTATTTCCACGAAACTAACTCTATCTCGGAGGTCAAAGTGTACTTTAAAGTCCAACAAAAACTTGAAATTAATGAAAATAATTTATCCAATGGTCCTAAACAACGTCTTCCATTGTTGTTGAGTAAATTAAATCATAATCTCATAAAATAATAAGTCAGAAAAATTTATTTTGACTGAAACGCCCTATTTACACAAAGTCGACTCTATGTCGGAGGTAAGATTAGACTTCAAAGTCCAACAAAAGCTTGAAATTACTAAAAATAATTTGTCCAATGGTCCTAAACAACGTCTTCCATTGTTGTTGAGTAAATTAAATCATAATCTCATAAAATAATAAGTCAGAAAAATTTATTTTGACTGAAACGCCCTATTTTCACAAAGCTGACTCTATGTCGAAGTTAAGATTGGACTTCAAAGTCCAACAAAAGCTTGAAATTACTAAAAATAATTTGTCCAATGGTTTTAAACAACGTCTTCTATTGTTGTTGAGTAAATTAAATCATAATATCATAAAATAATAAGTCAGAAAAATTTATTTTGACTGAAATGTCGTATTTCCACAAAGCTGACTCTATGTCGGAGGTCAAACTTGACGTCTAAGTCTAACGAAATCCAATATAGGTGAGAATAATTTATATAGGGTTTGACAACATTGTTTCGTTGTGTTGTATATTTATTTAAACAACAACTTTAAGATATGTTACTTGAAAAAATTTTTTTCAATTGAAATGACCTAACAATAAATAAATAATAAAATAATCATCATCATCCTTTTTTTTTTATATTTGACATTCAGATATTTATGCTATATACAAATTCTCCAGTCAAATTAATTCTATTCAGCAAATCAGTGATTTATGTGAAGAAACTATTTATAATCATCAAAAATATTTATACTTTCTAGGAACCAGATTATTCAAAACACAGTAGCTTTTTAAATTTAAGTTTATATTTATTTATGACAACGATTTTCAAAATTGATTCATATTTATAAATCATATCATAAATTTTTAAATATTTTATATTTCATAAAACCTTTTTTTAGTTTGTTATTATTGTTGCATAATATATAAATGAAAATATATAATATTATTTGTGTTTATTTATTAATTTATTCAAGAAATAAATGAAAATATTATTTATATTAGCAACTTTGAGTTAATAATAGTGGTAAAATTGAAAATATAACAGAATGACTTTTAAATTTTCATAATAATAAATATTTAATATAATTTTAGTGACATATTTTTTTATAAATAATAAAATATTGTCACTGGTTTCATTTTTTTATGCATTGTGAAAAATATAAAATGAAAAATTTATAAAAAAAAAAGAAATCATTAAATGGAAAATATATGCTCGGGGAATAACAGAAGGAAATAGACATATATATATGAGAGGGTGGTCGACGAATCGTATCGATGTCTTTGGGGTAATATTTAAACTCAATTACTGTCTACTCGTGGCCCCGTCGACCAGACCATGTTATATATCTACAAATGTACATTTTGTAAAAGGTAGTTTTAATTTTTTTTTTTTTGTCAATGTGTGGGGGATTACCCTCAACCACCAACATTATTTTTACTAATAAATTCGTGATGAATAAAATTAATATGGAAGCAATATTCAAAGAGATCATTTAACGTTTACAAATCCATGTTACATTTAAATTTACAAACTTTATATATTATTTTTTTAAAATAACAAACTTTTTCAATGTAAAAAAAAATACCGAGGGGGAATTAATCATATAGTATTTTTGCTTAGCGTGTTTAGCACATTTTTTTTCGATGCTAAATGATATTTTTTTCACTCAATAAGTATATTGTATTTTATTTTATAATACTAATAAAATGACACATGTAATATTATTTATTCGAATACATATATTACTGTTAAATGCATTTTTTAAATTTAAAAAAAAATTTAATTTATAAGAAAAAAATTGTCTTTTTTCGTATATCTAACTTTTTGTTTAGTTACGTATTGAAAAAATTAAAAATCATTTTTTATAATAAAAATCGTTATTAAATAATTCTTTAAATACATAACCTATCTAAAAATAAAAAAATAATATTTATATGCGTGATTCATGAGAGAGAAACTTTGTCACAAAAGTCACTCATCCCTGAAATTTTATTTTTGTAATTCATGCATTTGTCACTTATACCTGGTACGATATTAATATATTATTTGAAAAAAAAAAAACCCTCTATTAAATTATAAATAATTAATATAAAAATTTTAAAAATCTACAGGTACCCTTCAAAAAATTGCGTGAATCTGCACGCAACATTGTAAACTACATCACAGCAAAAATTCATAACCAATAATTTATCAATTTTTTTTTATTTTACACTACTATTTATTATTTTTATTGAATAAAAAAAAATTTCTTTTTTAATGATAATATATTTTTTGGATAATACTTTGAAATATATATGTTGTTACAATTTAGGGTCAGTATATAGTGATGATAAAATTAGCCATATATATCTCAAAAAAAAAAATAAATAAATAAATAAATAATAAAAAATAAAAAGCATGTGTGACCACCTGGCAAAATATTATGTAACCTATCATTTACATGACCTGGGAATTACAAATTTTTGCAATCCAAGTGAACAATGACATATGAAAAAAAATGAGGGTTATAAAAAGGATGATACCTTGATGAAATAATGAGTATATTAACAAGAGTAATATATTTTTTCTTCATTAAAATAAAAAAAAATGAAAAATAAAAAAAAACAAAAGTTTACTGAAAATAATTTATAAAATAATAACAATATACAACAAAAAAACAAATGTATATTTTATTTTGTTATTATTTTTAAATATTTAAATGTGAACATGATGGGTTTACTGAGGTCTTTGGCTTTGGGTATCGCGAATCGATCAGAGCCACGTTGGTGGTCGCGCACAAATGGGCGGCCACAAAGTATCTTCTCCATGGTTTTCACGATTCACAATTTTGCAGCTGGTATATACATAATTTGTAACCAGTATAACAAAACTTAGATATACACACATTTTATTTTTTTCTTAATCTTTATATTGTTTAAAAAATAAAATAAATAAATATAAATTTATAAAAAAAATAAAAATTGAAATAGTAGGCTTGTATAGTTCATGGGGAGCACAATAGACTGGCGTGTCTAATATTTATACACATTGAATCTATTCTGTTAATAATATAGCCAATGGTCGGATGCTGTGATGGTCATACAAATAAACTCTCGACAATATATAATATAGACATATCCACTCGAAAATTTGATGTACTATTGGCTAGAAATTTTTGCTTGATGACAACAATACGCACTCATTTCAAATTTTGTACAGATTTGTGGAGAAAGAAAAAACTTTTACAATTCTATTTTTATGTGCGTGACATATTTTAATTCGTTTTGGATCATCAACAGTTTGTATATATATTTTTAACTGAAAATATGAATGACTAGTTGATTGAGACTTTATTATATATAATTTTCAGTTAGAAATTTTTATATTTTATTCAATTTTTTTTTCTAAAAATGTAATTTTATATTCTTACGTTTATTTTCTAGAACTTGATTAAATTAGAATCTAATTTGAGTCAAATTATTTAAATCTATCATTTGATTATGTATTGAATGGAAAATAAAACAAAAAAACTAATTTAATTTAGAAGTGTTTTTTTATATATATATATATTTTTTAACCTGATTTATTTGTTAGAAAAAAAAAAATCTATAAAGTATCAATTTATCACTGGAGAAAAGTCTCTCTAGTCAGACAGTAATTCAATGTTCAGTCGGGTTGGGTTAATTCCAGTCGATGAAACACAAATCGGATATTTCACCAGAGGGTTGACACTGTGAATTTGTTGTGAAGATAGTGAGGGTGGTGTGAAACAAGAATTTTTTTGAACCCTCTTATCCCGCAGTGTCAACTGAGACTAGATTATCATTTTATTTTTTTTTTTGCATATCAAAAAAAAAAAAAAAATTTTTGAAAGCTATAAATATGTCTAAGATAATTTCGAAATCAAAAATCGAAATGAAATAAATAAATGAAATTTCTAAACTCACCAGTGCTGCGCAGTTGAAGATGAAAACTTTTGATTACTATTGTCAGCAGTTTGTCTCAATAAAATTTGCATCATCTGCAACAATAATTTAAAATAAAAAATATTAATTTATTTATCAAATTACTATTTTGAATTTTAGGTTGAAATTGATTATAAAAAAATAAACAAGGTTTGTGTGAATTATATATTATATTTACTATCGCATATACATAATGATTTAACTTTTAAATAAAGCATTATAACTTTAAATATATTCAGTAGTTATAATTCTTTCAAGTCAGACAATTTTATTACCCTCAACAGTTTTATAAAATATAATAAAAAAAAAAATTATATCCAGGGTTATTATACTGGCGAACAAGGCTACAGTATGCAAAGTTTCTCATATCATATTTATACAAGCGCTTGTAGAGTTCATGGAATTGAATCGCGTTATAAGTTGAGCTTTATGGCATCGAATAAAATTGAAAATAATCAAAAAATAAAATAAAAAGAAATTATGTGCTTTTCTTTTTATAAATATACTCAAGCACAGACAATGGCAGAATTATATCATGAACAAAGACTTTGAATACTCGCAGGTCATTGCTTTATACTGTCTTGAAAAAAAAAATAAAGAAACAATACTAAAATTACTTTATCGACATTTCGGTTACATTTATGTGTATGCAACTATACAAGAACAAAGATATCTTAGACCTTTTGTAAGCTAACACTAGTGCGCATATATAAGACATTAATTTTCACTTTTTTTATTCGCAAAAATTATATATCATTTCATTGGATAGTTTGTCAGCCCCGCTTTTATACAAATCGATTAAAATTTTTTTTACATCAACCAAAATTTTTCAATATCATCAAAAAATTTTTTTTTCCATTCTTGTTAATCATATATATACAACGCACAGCCCCCCAATCAAATTTGACACTTATTTTTTATTATTTTTTCTCATTCAAAATGTATTTATATATTTATACATTGTAGATGAGGCACTTGAAAAAAATATATCCATAAAATAATCAACAATGAAAAAATAGTTTGTTCGATTAGTTGTGGACCATTTGATCGAAGCATATTGCTTATTGTCGAACTTGTGAAAAATACATTTGGGTATTGTGTCCCACGCACTATGGTGGGCTTTTAAAATTTTAAAATTTATATATATATATAAAAAAAAGAAATAATAAAAAAGAGAATGATTGTGTGCGGGCCCAACAGAAAAATTCATCGTTCACAAAGGAAACCGACATCAAAACTTATTGACTTCGAACCAAAGCACCGTGTCTTTATCATATATTCATTTTATTTATAAAGGAAGTTAACTAGACTTTAATATAGACTAGAATAAAAAAAAAACAAAATTTATCGATACATGTACCGGAAAAAGAAAGACTTTCTATATATATCAATATAATATTATTATATAAAAATAAATTGGAAAAAAAATATGTATAGATATATATATATATATATATTTAGGATTTTCAAATTCTGAGATTATATAGCTACATCGCACCTTTGGGGTGAAAATTGACTGGTCATCATCATCATTACCATCATCATCATCATCGACGCGCCCACGATGAGGTAAATAATCGATTTTGCGTTGAGACCGCCAACGATGCTGATACTTAACTCACGGAAATGAACCGCCCTTCATTTCCAGTGAAACAAAAGTTATAAAAATTTCAATGTTTTATTTAAAATAAATTTCATTTCAACCATTATAATATATACAATCAATTTTAATTATACTTTTTTTTTTAATTTTGTCAAAACAATATTATTAAAATATTTATATTATTTTTTTTTCAGTATCGATTAAAGATAAAAAATTTTTATGGTTTTTTGGTGTCATCAATGATAATATAGTCCTGAATCATCATCATCATTGAAAAATATATACAGATGATAAAATTTTCTCGAGGGAGGTCTGATGGAAAATACGAAAAAAAAATCACAGAAACATATATAAATTGTTCTTGGTAGAAAGAGAACAATATCAAATTGGAGGCGTTAAAATGTTTAACCAATGAGAGACATCAAGAGGCGGAGTTACCTTGAGATTCACGTTCACTCAGTGATTCTCCCCTAAAGCTCTTTTAGCAATTTTATAATGCATACATGTATTAGTGTATATATGTAAGAGAAAAAAAATGAGACTTTAAGCTGTCAAGGCTTGTAAGCAAAAGCCAAAAGAGGGTTAAAATTTTATACAAGGGATGCCATGGAAACGAGGGAATTTTTATATTTGATATATCAAATTTTTTTGTTAACACATAATCATGAAATTGTATGACTTTTTTTTTAAATTTATATAATAAAATTATAGTAAAAGGGTTGAACAAATACAGCTTGAAATTGTATTTTTTTTTTTTAAATAAATTATTGACAGATAATTTACTATAAACAAATGTCATAAATTTGACAAAAAAATTCATCAATTCAATTTCAAAAAAAGAAATAAAAACCCAGTAATTATAAAAAAAAGAATACGCGTATTTAATTTAATGAACTTCAGTTACTATTTTGAGACAAATAAAATTGATAAATTGATTATCAACTAACATGTGTGTCATTTGATCAAAAAACCGACCCTAAAAATTTGGCAATTTTTTTGGATTTATATTAAATCACTTGGGCAAAGTCATAACTATTATTTAGTCTACATAATAATCATACATACTTAATACTCTTTTATTATAATATTTTTTTAATCTTCAACATTATTCACACACACAAAAATATTATTCATGTATTCACAATCACTGAAATTTAAGATAGTGAGTCTTTGCGTGACGCGTTCACGTCAATTATGGATAAATATACACATGTACATGTACTCGAGTGCCTTTTATACAATGTTCAAGACGAATGATATAAAAATAAAAAATAAAATTACGATAAGGAGAGTATGCATTAAATATAAGTGTGCGTATTAAATACATGAGACATATTGCAGTATGTATATATATGTACCAAGTCATTAGTTGAATCATTAGCAAGCCGTCATCAACTTTATATGCACACACTTTCATACATAAAACTATTTGGATTACGTAATATCCGACAATTGTAAATATAAAGCCACTTATATTCATCGACAGAGCTCTTTGATTATACGTGCATTTAATAGTTTTTTTTTTTTTTTTTCTTTTTTAAATATTAATCTATAGAAAGTTCATTGTGTTGTTGTTAATATTTTATTATAATATCATTTAAAATATTCTATATGTACGTATAAATTACATATCTAAATACAAAGCAATATATATTTTTTTATTTTTTTATTTTGTTCTACTTATGTCATTTTATAATTTTTTAAAAAAAGAAAGAGATATACACAATCACACCTAATAATAAATTAATAAAAATTTTTTATATAAAACGTCATTGCAAATATAATTTAGTTTCTCTTGAATTTAAATTTATAATAGTTTAATTTTTTCATGATTTTAATTTTAATTATAATATTTTTTTATCATTGAAATAAAATTTAAATAAATATAAAAAAAAAAAAAAATGTTTTAATTATGAAATGGTATAATTAAAAAAAAAAAAAAAAATTGTTATAAACTGATTGGGAGTTTAGTTTATCTGTTCATTCACATATACTCATGGGTATGTAATTTTTTTTTTTTTAGAGTCATCAAATTTGATATTTACAAGATTTATACATATATGTATGTTTCATTTGAAAAAGTAAAAAAAAAAATATATCCTATAGGATAGGATATATCAGCTGAGAAACATGCTAAACGGCAAGCACTGTTAAGATCAAAGAGAAGCCGACGGAATTCAGTGGCTGGGGTATCATAATAATTTGCTTGAAAAGAATGAGAAAGATACGATTAATATAAAGTTGAAAAAGTGAGATAAATATAAAATCTTTGTATTAGAATAGAGAATGCCGACGGGTGGCATTAAAAAACTACGATCTCCATCGCGCTAAATTGAAGCTAAAAGGACTCTAAAATGAATTAAAAAAATTGAAAAAAAAAACAAAAAAAAAGTGTTTTATTTTTATGCGGATCTTCTTTGGCTATTTCTGTTGCAATCACAGGTACACACAACTAATTTTCATTCTCATCTTTCATCACAATAACATTCCCAGGGGCTCACACCTTTATGATAAATCTTTGAATATATATAATTCAACAAATGCCATTTAAACCAAGAATGTATCATCAACATTCATATATATTATTTTTATTTATAATTTACTTGTCATTCAAATAATTATTTGATAATGAAAAAAGAAAAAAAAAATCGCAATTCAAAACTGCATCTATGGAGGTCTAGTTATATACATGTCAAATATTAAAAAAAATTTTATACAAAATATTAAAAAATATTTTTTGTTGTTGATTCAAAATTATAATAAAAAAAAAAAAAAAAAACATAAAAATTGAATTAGTGATACGAATACTCGGCAATTTTAATCAAAAGAATATTTTTTAAACAAATATAAAAATGTGGTAATAAAATTTAAAGTGATTGTAAAGATCCTGAATTTTATGTCTCACAAATTTCTTGTTTTTTTTTTTTTTTTTTTTTGATTTTGTTACCTTCTGAATCCACAAAATCATCTGGTCTATATAGTGTGGCATAAATTGGTTTTTGCTTAAAAGTTGGGTATAGATGTTAAGTACATCTCGTAAAAATTCCATTGAACCAGCCTCATTTTGCAAGTGTTTGTACTGGTTGTTTGATTGTATATTAGGCGGAGCTTGATGATCAAGACTCCACCTTTTATACAAGAACAACCCACATTTATAACTTTGATCTATACCGTCAAGTGTCCCCCTCTTTTAAATTTAACCATTTATTTACCACCGTCAAAAGGCTATAGCTTGGATGAATGAGGGTAGGCGTTTGTACTGACTGGAAATGCGAGATCGGTTCAAACCGTTTTGAGTCACTGTCAAAGACTGGTGTGTATTTCTCTCTGTTACGTCAATATATTTTACCAGCTCAATATATTTAATATTAATTATCAATTTTAAGTTTTTTAATTATTTTTTATTTTATATAGTTTATGGTTATTTTGTTTTTTCAAATATATATAAAAATTTAATAAAAGTGTTCATTAGAGGATATATATTATCAAGTGAAGTTGAAGGACATAATAATTGTGTCTATAATAATTGTGAATTTATAAAAAAAAAAAAAAAAAAATTAAAATAACTAGGATATTTATTGTTGATTATTAATTTTAATTTTATGACAATTTTTATAATGTCTATTTATTATAATTTAATCATAAAACAAGGTGTTGAAATTTAATTTAATTATATTTTAATTTTTTCTTTTTTTTTTATATTTATTTATATTAATAAGTGAAATTAAGAATAAAAAAAATAAATTATAAATGTGTTTAGTATAATGTGGGTATACCGGTTTTTCAATATGGATCAATAGTGATAAATAAAAAATAATAAAAGTGTTTATTTTAACAATTACATCTAGACCAAGTTGAGTATTAAATTTATTATTAAAAAAAAAAAAAAAAAATAATAATATAATACATGTAGAATAATCAAGCGACGGTATATTGATAAACAAACTTGAAAAAAATATAAATAAATAAAAATCTATCTATATGACACTTGTGAGTATAAGTAATATTTATAATCAATTACCAGAATTTGGTATTGGTATGTGTACAACTGAAATGACTGAAGGCTATACAATGTCACCATCAACAGCCTCATCAAGTGGTACAATTATTGGCTGTATTGGATCACCAAATATACGTATGACACCATCAAGAAATTCACCAGGTCGTGCACGTGAAACACGTGATGACAATGATGATGATGATGATGAAATATCAGTTGGTTGTCCAAGTCCATTACCACTTGTTGTTTCAACTAGTCCACAACGAATTAATCATAGCAATAATAATAATATCAATCACAACAATAGTAATAGTAGTAGAAATAGTAATAATATTAATGAAAATAGAAATGATAATAATGGTGATGATGATGAGGATGAAGATGGACACGATGATGTTGATGATGATGAAAGAATTTGTTTATCAAGAGATGAGTGTAGTGAAAGACTTAGTCAAAAAAGTTAGCCTTGGATGTATCGTAAAAAATTCTCAACGTTTTTGATGAAAATAAATAAACTACAAGTTTAGAAGACAAAATTTTAACAAAAAAAAATGGTATGAGTTTAGAAAATCCCTGAGTTTATATACAGAGTTTAATAAGCGATGATATGATTGTTCAGTTTTATAATAAAGTGACGTTATATTGCTTATTTAATTGCATATTTTATGATGACAATATAAGGGTAGATAGTTGAAATATTTGACAAGTAAATAAAGAAGAAAATATTTTTCATTTTTTTCCATTATTAAATTCTTTAGAATTACAATTTTTTTTTAATCATAATAATACAAAAAATTATTATCTATCAAGTCAATTATCAGAGCATAAATTTAATTTTAAAATTATATTATTCAATTTTCATATATAATATTTAATTTAATATAATTAATTGTAAAATTGTCAAAATAATTATGATTAATAAATAAATACAGACATGTGTCATAAAATTTTTGTTGTACATGAATTATTATTTAAACTGGACTCTAAATTTAAAATACAAATGAAAATATTCATTTTGATGATCTGTCAAAAGAGAGACAAATATAGAGAGAGATGATTATTGCCATAGGCTAAGGAGCAAAATGAAGAGAGCCAGAGAGAGGAGAGAGATTAAATCTCTCTCTCATGATTAACATTTAGCCCCAAAGCCAGCTTACTCTTCTTGTCCACAAATTTAATGTAAAATCAATGTCACTAACCCTTTAGTTTTTGGTAAAAAAATAAAATTGATATTATGTTTTTTCCTTTTTTTTTTTATTGAATTGAATTTGAAAAAAAATAATAAAACATCATATTACCATGAATTTTAGATGGTTGTAAAATAAAAATTTATTATTATTTTTTTTTTTTTATTTTACTTTTTGCATTGTGAATTTGATGGTTATCGTTTTAAAAAGGCGTTGTTTTATACATGTCAGATTTGTGTATGATGATATCAAATATTATACAAAAATATATAAAATAAAATAAAATATAAGGCGGAGTTTAAAGCTTTGAGACAAATGTAATGTCAAATAATGTTGAGATGAAAAAATATAAAATTATTGGTAAATATTATTTACATAATGTTTAACAAAAAAAAAAAATCATAAAATATATAATTTTCATGGAATAATTTTATTAATAAAAAAATGAATTATTAAATTTAAATTTTACAAAATAATATTTAAAAAAAAATTTGTCAATTTGATATTTAATTTTTAATAAATTTTATAATTTTAATATTTTTTATTATCATAAATGATGACTCATAAAAATAAAAAAAATGTGTTATCATTTATTTTATTTGACAAAATTTTAACTGTGTGAAATATACAAATTTTTTTTATAATTTTCTTTACAAAGTGTTTCCTTAATTACCATCTTAACTTTAGCACCTTTGCTTGGCTTGTC